>QJPP01003107.1:0-277902 GCA_003996215.1 Jaltomata sinuosa | reverse complement strand
AAGGTGGCTGCGTAGATTAGGTCCTCTTCTAATATTTGTTATACAAATTGTATTATTTAATTTTTATGAATAAAATTATAGGCTATTCGCCTTGATTTTTTTTAATTATTGTCTTCAATTTAATACAAGTCTTTTTTTATATATTTAAATTTTTAAATATTTCAAACTTAAGTTACAATTTGAAATATAAAAAGTTTAAAAAATGAAAGTTTGATATAGTTTAAAAAGTTTCAAACTTAAGTAAGTAAGTTATTAAGTTAGTTATAGTTTAAAAATTTAAATTTAAACTTTTAAGACTTAAGACTTAAGAGTTTGAAAAGTTTTTAAGAGTTTAAAATTTGAAATTTAAAGTTTTAAACTTTTAAAGTTTAAAATTTAAACTCTAAAAAAAGTCTAATTTATTAAGTTATACTTTTAAAAGAAATATAAAATAACTTATATATTTTGAAACTTTTTCAATTATAAATAACCAAATTTTAATCTAATTAAAATTTTTAAAAAAAAGGAGCGGGACCCGGTATACCGGTCCGGTCCCGGTAGGTACCGGACCGGGACAAAAAGCCAAAAATTCCCGGTACAACCGGTACCGGTACCGTCCCGGTTCCCGGCCAACCGGCGAACGATTACTCCAGTACCAGTCCAGTTTCGGTTAATATCGGTCCGGTCGTATCGGTACCGGTCCCGCTGCCTGCCTTAATGTAGATTGACAGAAGATTGTATGCTTAGGCCCTCGGGCACGGTGTTTGGATGGATAAAACGTATTAAACCTTGTAATTTCGAGTGGGTATTCACTGTTATGAGTAATGTTGACCTTGTACTTAATTGTTTATGTTTACATTATGGTTGTTAATCCTCGGATAATTGGATTACAGGTGGGTTCTTGAAACTAGTACAAATTAATTGTAAGGGTCTCTAAGTAATAGCAGGATCCCAGTTTAATATAATGAAGGGGGATGGGGTTAGTAAGGAGGTCCTATGTGTGCTGAAGTAAGGGTTAGACTTCATGTGGATGAATTTTAACTCCTAAATGACTCTAGAAATTAAGGTATATGAATTAATGTGCTTAATTGAGTAAGTCGAGGGTTAGTCTTCGGACAAGCCATGAAAGCTAGAATAATGAATCATATTTGTTGGGTAAGTGATGGTTATTGTAACCTAATTTGTGTTATGTGTGCATAATAACTATCTTATTGGTATTACTTGCACAATACGTGTTCAGGAAAAAGGGAATGATTGTTAAATAATATCCTAAGTGTTAATCACATGCAATGAGTCTGTTGTGGGAACTTGTAGTTGTACAAGTGTTGTATGTTATCATTGTGGTTGTGATATCTATGATTTATTAGTTGGCTCGAGTACCACACCTGGTACAATTTTATAATTCATTGGTTGGCTCGCATACCATGCCTGGTACATGTTTATTCATGGTTGGCTTGGGTACCACACCCAATATAGTATTTATGAGTCATTGGTTAGCTCGGGTACCACACTGATACAATACATGGACAAGAGCTCATCCTTGTAGGTCATTACTAGTGGGCAACTATAAGACCCTTAGAATCTGTGTACACGTCTACTTGTTATTCATATGTGTTGGTTCCATCAGTGAATTGGGTCTATCTGTTGTTGATGCTTATTTATATGTGTTGGTTCCTTAAGTGAACCAAGTTTATCTAGTATTGATGTTTATCAATATGTGTTGGTCCATTGAGAGAATCTGGATTCATTGTTACTTGACATACATGTTGGTCCTTAAGTGGATGGGTTGGTTAGCTTAATGCTTAGGTGGTTTCTTATGTAAACGAGGGTTCATATTAAGTGCCATAGATAATGCCTTAGGGATCCCTGGGTGTTTCGGGTTACTTGGAAATTGTGACTTGGTTATGTGGTCTATTTACTTGTGGAATTGTACATGACTTATAGGGTTTTTGCGTCAGGGTGGTTGACTTAGAGTCCAGGGTGAGGCTGACAGGCCGACTGATGGTGATGTCTGGGCTAGTTGGTAACATGGCTGAAGATTGTGAGATGTATCTCTTGATTGTAAAGATGGTAGGCTTGGAGAGTCTAAGGTTCTTAGGGTGTCAAGGTATGAACCAGTTAAAGGAGTGGGGTGTGTTCTATAATGCCTGAGTTGGCAGGAGATTAAGGTAAGGAAGCTTGGGGGTGAATGTATTGAATTTACAGGTAGTATATCTGGGTATTAAGAGTTGTTGATAAAAGATCTCTGACTGTGTAACTCACAAGTTGTATGCATTCTTTCTGGATATTTACATGATGTTATATAGCAGATTCAGGTCAACTGATGATGCCTACCAGTATATGTTATTTGAACTGATACTAATCTTGCTATGCCTTTTTGGGTATAGTATAGTTGCAGGATCAGTTGATGTTTCTCAGGTGACGAGGATGGCAATCTCCAGCAGCTTCTACTCATCTCCTCCTATGGTGGGAGTTGTGTCTTATTTCTTTTCCATTTCTCTTAGTAGCTCTTGTACCTGTTTAGACTAGTTCCTAGGGAAGGGTTCCTGTTGTATTTTAAGAAGGATTTCATTGTATTCAAAAGATCTTAGACTGGTTTTATGTTTATAAAGGCAAATTTTATGTTTTCTTATTGACTTCTGCATACCTATTTTAATCGGGTGGTAAGGGTTCTCCTACCTAGGTGATTTAGAGTAGGTGCCCTCATGATTCGGTAGTTGGGTCATGAAACTTTGGTATTAGAGCCTAGGTTATAGTCTCCCCGTACAAGAGCAAATATGGAATAAAGTCCTTCGGATTGGTGTGTTGAAGTCCATATCTAATTTTTGGGGAACTATGAAGCATTCTAGGAAATTATTCCACTTCTTGCCTCCTTTCAAGTGGTATGTTGCTTGCTTGTATGGGTTGAGTCTAGTTGGTATCTCTTGATTCCAATTGGTATCTTAACAAGGTGAATGGATGCCATTGACTGCGGCTGAAATGACAGAAGCAAGGAAAGTTAGAACCGGGCAGGTTCCAATTGGTATCTGCCCATAAAGGCAATGTAAATGTATGGATAATCAGCTAATGCTCATCCTTGAGGCGAATAAAGGATGATAAAAAGGGCTTGTTCAGTGATGAAACTTGAGATTGATACTTATGTGCATTTGTATTTCTTGAATGACTGAGAATATGTGAAATGTGATTGTTTGAATTACTGTGAAATTCGTTGTCAGGGGAGGGTCATAACTTGGTTATTTGTTATGGTTAAGGAGTAAATTAATATGTGATTTAAAAACTATGTGCTAAATATTGTTCATGGGCTTATCATTGGTAAAATGGTAAGGGAATAAGAACTGGCTTACGACTGTGGGGAAACTCCGATTTCAGGATAGTCGGGACTTGGTTGGGAACCAAAGGAAAAAGGGTTATTATTGCATAATAGCGGATTTGTTGTGATGAATAGTTTCTTGGTGTGATTCATAACTGGTTCTATTATAATATGATGCTAAGTTCTTGTTTATACATAGCTGGGTTTGGTCTTGAGGTTATATTTAACGCCATAATACGATTTCAAGTGTTAATATTGATAATAAGGAATGGAAAATGGGGAACTTTGCAAAAATTGACAATTTCTGGGCTGCTGTTGTTGGGGCCTACATAGCGGTGCTGATCCACTACGGTGATCCCGCTATAGCAAGATTTTTTCCTCTATAGCAGCATCACAGTAGCGGTGTGCAAGTCGCTGTAGCGAGATGGGTGGGACAGAACCCCTGCCCTGGTTTCCCTATTTTGCTTATCATTCTCGGGATGTTTTAAATCGTCAGTTTGAGCTGTGAGCTACTGTATGAGTCATGGAGATCACTTATAGACAAATATAACATGCATTCAATATTAATATTGTTAAAACTAGCATCCATGTGCGTAAAATAAAAGGATAAAGAAAGGGGAGAACATTGTCTAGAACATGTCCCAAACAGGGGCAAACCCAAAAACAGTAATAGTATAATAAGGGGGGGAGTAGGGATAATATGCACCAAGGACCCTAGTTTGATGCCTCATCACCACCATAGGCTGCTAGGGTGGGGTCCTCTACCTCGGTGTTGATAAAAAAGGGAACTCTCGCATATCCTCTAGGGAAGTTCCTAGTCAGGGAAGGTGCAACTAAACATGACCTTCACGGTCTTTCACAAATGTGCAAGTATACAGTCTCGAGAGCGTCTCTTCCTCTTTTCCTCATCAAGCTCTATACAGAGGGCTGCATCGTCCTGGGAAGATAGAGATGGGGCTGCGGTGCCTGGGGAGCATTCTCCATGAATCTCCTAACTGCCACCAAGTTTTCCTCCAGACGACTGCTAGTGATCTGGGGCTAGGACTGGGAGGGAGGGGTAGGATCATCATCGTCATCATCAGTTCCATCTGCAGCTCGACTGCTCTCGGCCTCACCCATTTCCTCTTCTTCTTTACCTTGGAAATGATCACCTTTACCAGGAGGGGGTGGAAGTCAGGGTCTATCTCCAACTCCATGTCAGTCTTCTCTTCGGGCACCTTAGCTCGCCTGCATAGTGCAGACACCAGACCGGGAAGGTAGGGACCCTTATTGCTGCCCCCGTAGAAGTCCCTCCACTCAGATACAATCTATGCCCCCATATTCAGTTGTATGCCCTGCATGGCACAGTTCACCACCAAAGCCCGAGGGTAGGTCACATCAATATAGTTTCCCAATGGGCGAATCCTCTAGGACACAAGGTTCATCCATCTCCTACCATTGACTGTGAAGTAAGTGATAGTGACACCCTTAGTGGTGGGCCATTAGACCTGGTACCTGAACTCCTCTTCAAACAGAGTGTCCCACAACCATTTCATGTCCATCTCCCGGACCTTGGCTTTGTAAACCAACATTTGAAATGTGAGGCATTGTAGTAAGTCATTGATGGTCCGTATATCCACGGGGACATCCACTCTTCGATTGCAAATGGTGGGTTGGGGTCGTCCCAAAGCATGGTAGGGAGTATGGTATAGAACTCCCTTACCCAGCCCAGGACCCTGGAAGGGAGAGCCTCCACCAGTGGACCCCAGTCAAACTCCTGGAGCTTCTTATAGAATGCACTTGCTTTTTCAACCATGCCTCTCATGTTGAAAGCCCTCTTATAGCAGAACTTGGTCCTCTGGTAGTCATGAAATCTCTCTCGACTAGCATCATCGGGGAGCCTCTCATAAGCTGGAATGTGTTCTTGGTTGCAGCCATTAGGTTGTTAAATCTGCAAATTAATAAAAAGGGATTAAGTTAAAACTCATAGTGTTAAGGAAATCAAGTTCCATAGAGAAGACCAATGCCTTGTCCTTCCTGGGAGGCTACTGCCTGCAGCCTCCCGCTATAGCAGACTTCATCCCGCTACAGTGATGCCACTATAGAAGGAATTTATCCGCTATAGTGAGGTCTCTATAGTGGATCAAGGCCGCTAATAGCGGCCGTCATCATTTTAGAAAAATCAAGAGGTGCAACAATGGCGCCTCTCGATCAAAATTCCACTTTTGACATTTCAACTTCAAATCAGTGTTCCCAAAGTACTCTAATACTAGTTTATACAAAAATTTGGGCATCATAACTCCTAAAATCAGCCCAAATCATCATTTCCAAAACAAGAATGACCCTTCATATTCCTACAGTTTTGAGCCTATTTCAGCCATGAACCCTGTAATTCATACACCTAGAATGCTATAGGAGTGTTGTAAATGTAAGAGAAACACCCATACTTTAAGGATTCGGCCAATCAAACCCCGAAATTGAAATTTCAAAAACAAACCCACATGGCGTAAAACAAGAAAAATTCATGCAATAAAGTAAGGGGAGTAAAGTTTAACGATAGTTACCTTATTTATGATGATGGGAGCAAAGTGATCGGGGGAGGAAAATTAGTTTTTCGACTGAAAGAGGAAGAAATGGGAGAGAAACCCATTTCTCACCCCTTTAAACTATTGGGATCCACTATAGCGGCCACCTCTTGCTATAGCAGAAATGTTCCTGCTATAGCAGGATCCAGACTCGTAGGGTGGGGAAAATTATTCTCCCATTTCGTTTAAATCTCCCTGACTCCGCATATTGATAAGGTCTCAGGTTTCTTGGGTGCTCGGGGAAGGGCTACTTTAATTAGTCTCGTGCGACTCAAAGGAGGGAAATTTTTTGACAGGGCAGAGTAGTAATAATTTAGCTTTAGTTTTTGATACACCAAAAGGATTGAAATTTTAGTAGTTTGCATAAGGCTGTACTTACATTGTCATAATAAAGGTATTAAGGTTAAAAAATCTAGATATTCCTTTCTTTCGTAATAGTGATCGTTTGAGGATGAACGATGGGTAAATTAGTATCTGTTGTAACAACCTATTCAATCATTATTAAAAGATACCTCATTGTGGGCTACAAGAACTTTTGAAATATGTTCTCGAATTAAATTAGGGTGACACAACAAAAAAATTTGGAATTTTAAAATTTGAGTTGGGCTGACGTCATCATGTAATAGTGGGAATTTTCCCGCTATAGCGCCATCGCGATAGCAGAAATTTTCCAGCTATAGCTTTGTCGTGGTAGCAGCCGGCAGGTCTCTATAGTGGGATTATGGGACCAGTAACCCAGAATGGGTTTTATAATTGTGTTTTCTCCTTTTTCAGTTACAAAAAGGACGATGCTTGTTCTAAAAACCCTCCTAGGGTGCCTTTTATCGTGGGAGCAATGGATAGGAGGGATATCCACTTAAATAGGGTAAAACCCATGGATTCTATGCTGACTTCTTGCCCGGTATCACCTTCATGGAGCCAAAGTCTGTATTCAGACTTCTATAGCAGCTGCTTCACATCCAGGTAGGGTAGTTTTAACTGAGTAGCTTAGACCTGGGTTGAAAAAACATGACATAATGTATATTTACAAGAGATTGTATGCTTAGGACCTTAGGTACGATATTTGGATGGATAAAACATATTAAACCTTACTATTTGCGGTGGGAATTTACTGTTATAAGTAATGTTTACACTATACTTAATTGTTTATGTTTACATTATGGTTGTTAATCCTCGGATAATTAGATTATGGGTGGATTCTCGAAACTAGTACAAACTAGTTATAAGGGTCGCTATGTAAGCGGGATGCCCAATTTAATATAATGAAGGTGGATGAGGTTAGTAAGGAGGTCTTGTGTGTGCTGAAGTAAGGGTTAGAATTCATGTGGATGAATGTACACTTCTAAATAACTCTAGAAATTAAGGTATATGAATTAATGTGCTTAATTGAATAAGTCGGGGGTTAGTCTTTGGACATGCCATGAAAGCTAGAACAATGAATCATATATGTTAGGTAGGTGATGGTTATTGTAACCCAATTTGTGTTATGTGTGCATAATAACTATCTTATTAGTATTACTTGCACAATAGGTGTTCAAAAAAAGGAATGATTGTTAAATGATATCTGAAGTGTTAATCACATCCAATAAGTCTGTTATGGAAACTTGTTGGTTGTACAAGTATTGTATGTTATCATTGTGGTTGTGATTGATGTGATTTCTATGCTTCATTGGTTGGCTCAGGTACCACACCTGGTACAGTTCTATTTCTATGCTTCATTGGTTGGCTCAGGTACTATACCTGGTACAGTTCTATCATTTATTAGCTGGCTTGGGTGCCACGCCAGGTACAGGTTTATTCATGATTGGCTCTGGTACCATGCTTCGTATAGTATTTATGATTTATTAGTTGGCTTGGGTACCACGCTATTACAGTAAATGGACAAGAGCTCGTCCCCTGCAGGTCATGACTAGTGGAAAACCATAAGACCCTTATCATGTGTGTATATGTATACTTGTTATTCATATATGTTGGTTCCTTGAGTGAACCATGTCTATCTATTATTGATGCTTATTCATATATGTTGGTTCTTTGAGTGAACCAGGTTTATTTTTTGTTGATGTTTATCAATATGTGTTGGCCCCTTGAGAGGACCGAGATTCATTATTACTTGAGATACATGTTGGTCCTTCAGTGGCTGGATTGGTGTGCTTAAGTGCTAGGATAGTTGCTTATGTAAATTGGGGTTCATATTAAGTTCCATAGACGATGTCCTAGGGATCCTTGGGTGGTCCTAGTTACTTACAAGTTGTGAATTGGTTATGTGGTCTGTTTACTTGTTGAATTGGACATGAATTATGCGGTTATTGAGTCAGGGTGGTTGACTTAGCGTCTTGAGAGAGGGTGACAGGCCAGCTGATGGTGATGTCTAGGCTAGTTGGTAACATGGCTGAAGATTGTGAGATGTATCTCTTGATTGTCAAGATGGTAGGCTTGGAGAGTCTAAGGTTCTTAGGGTGTCAAGGTATAACCAGGTTAAAGGAGTGGGGTATGTTCTATAATGCCTGAGTTGGAAGGAGATTAAGGTAAGAAAGCTTAGGGGTGAATGTATAGAATTTACAGGTAGTATATCTGGGTGGTAAGTGCTATTGATAAAAGACCTCTGATTGTGTAACTCACAAGTTGTATGCATTCTTTCTGGATATATACATGATGTTATGTGGAGAATTTAGGTCGATCGATTATGTCTACCAGTATGTCTTATTTGTATTGATACTACTCTTGCTATGCATTTTTGGTATAGTATAGTTGCCGAATTAGTTGATGTTTCTCAGGTGAAGAGGATGGAAATCTCCAACAACTTCTACTCATCTCTTCTTATGGTGGGAGCTATGTCTTATTTCTTTTTTATTTCTCTTAGTAGCTTTTGTACCTGTTTAGACTAGTTCCTAGGGAAGGGTTCCTGTTGTATTTTAAAAAGGATTTCATTCTATTCAAAAGTTTTGAGACTGGTTTTATGTTTATAATGGAAAATTTTATGTTTTCTTATTGACTTTGGCATACCTGTTTTAATCGAGTCGTAAGGGTTCTCCTACCTAGATGATTTTGAGTAGGTGCTTGCACGATTCGATAGTTGCGTCATGAAATAAACCTAACCGACTACGTGTTCAAGGGCCTTATGATGTACTGCCTACATATAGCTCATAAAAGTTCTTACCAACAGATAGTCTTGAAAGTAAATTCAACAGAAACTAAGTCAAGTTCATAGTTTATAGCAACAATATCATAATATGCAACAGACAAAAGGTGTACACACATGCTATAGGTCTTATGGCTGCCCACTAGCTATGACCTACAGGGGACCCTAGGCTGTCCATGTACCATACTGCCGAGGTATCCTCTCCACTTATTATACCAGTGGGGTATCCGATCTATATCAATGTATCTATACAAAGTATCGATAGTCGGGTTCTAAGACCCGTATTCTCATCAAGAATTCAGTGCTCAAGGGACTATTTATACTTAGCCCTTTCAGCTTACTTATTACTTCCTGTTATTCATTTAGCCATTTCATACAAGTATAACAGGGAAAGCATACATAATACAATCACATTCAAAGACCATTCATAGATTATATAATTTCACTAAAAACATGCAACAAGCTGAGTCTTAAATCCCATTCAACCATAACCTACAGACCCCTACAACCTTGCCTACTACAGTGGTGGGTTCTAAGCTTCTAAATGGGTCCGACTAACCATCCCCTCATCCTTACGATGCTAGTATAAGACTCGTATTTTTGGACTCCATATCACCACCACCTTAAACCTCTTGCTACCCCAGCTCTCTTAGCCACGGGGCTCCTATGCAAGTCAAACCTATAGTCCTCATTTTGGTTCCCAATAAATAGTATAAGGTCTGCGCCATCCTGCTAAAGGATTCCAAATTAGTAGGGTAGGGCTTTAACCACCCTGTCTAGGCGTCCAAACTTATCATAGGTTATTTAGGAGTTGCATCAAGGTTATTCTTATTACCAGTTGCACTCCCTGCAATTATGACATTGCCTGATTATAAATGCAAGGTTTTAAACTCAATCTTAGACCCTAGACATTATTCATAAAAAGCAAATTATTACAAACGTTATTATATATATACTAGGCTTATTAACTACGTTAAACTATTTTCACCCAGACTCCATGCCCGGAGGCCTATGCATGCTACCTCCATCATTTCTACATAGGAAATATGCTTACTGACCAAGTCTTACTACTATATAACCATAACCTACCTCTAACGTTGAGATGCCATGATGCGTGCCATTGCATGCTACATTCGTCCGAAGAATCCCAGAGAAAGGGCCTCCATGGTGGAGGGGACCCACCCTTCTTCAAGAGATTTTCCTCTCTTTTCTTTCTTTTCTAGGGTTATGGGAGAGCTAGGGAATTTTTCAGGAGAAGCCTCCTTTGGAAAAGGTTTTAAGGACAAAATAGTTTAAATTTTGGGTTCTACCCCATGCCCTCATCGCGATGAAGGATGCTTCATCATGATGTACCATCACGATGGGCCATCCCTCACTATAATGAATCGTTGTGATGAGCTTAGGCTTATCCCAATGAGGTATGCTGGTAGCGTTCTCTTGGCTATATTTCACGCTCATGGTTCATTTAATCCCCTAAAATCAACCCCACGATTTAATCTCACACGGTTCCACTCCAAAAATATTACTTTGAAAATTTTTATCGTGACTTTAATTAACGATGGAACAAGTCATTACAATAGTTCAGTTGTGAGAAGCTGCATCACTTTGAATGTTTGAAGTGGACTCTATGTCAAATGTTCAATTTTGCAATGACGAATCAATGTATGCACGTTTCTTTTAAATTTCTCCACTCTCTTCCTGAAAAAATGTGCTTGTGCAATTTGCTAACATCATCGGCTAATTAAAAGTTTACCATTTTAGAGACATGATCAGATAATAAATATCTACCCTTACCTATATAAAAATTGAATTTCATAAATCATAAAGGGTAGAAAATTTTAAAAAAAATAGAGTGACGAAAACAAACTCAATTTTTTTTTTCAACGAGTCATTCCAATCTTTCACTATGATGCAATGCAAAACAGTTTCCTCATTGTCAACTGCAATTTGTTGCATTTGTAATTAATGATTCTTGGATTTATTTATACCCTTTGAATAGTTGTTCTCCTTATGGGTGTGGTAAGAATGTTAAGTAAAGTCCATTCTTATAGTGAAAATACACTATGTAAGAAGGATTCTCCGTATCATAATTTAAAGTCAGAAAAGCGACTATCTCACAAACATCGTGCCATCATTCACTTACAATTTCATCTAATATACCGAATTCAGAGGTCACACTTTTCTTTTCATGGTGCAACTCATTGGCCCAATTAATGGCTATATCAATATCTTGCTGATTAAGCTTAACGACAACACCAATCGACCCACCAACAGAAGCTCAACAAAAATAAAAAATCCCATCAAAATTTATCTCATAAATGGAAGGCCACGAACCAACTCTAATTTTCTTCACTTTTAATTTTTTTTTAAGAATAATCTTCACTGCCTTTGAAACTTGGAACATTCAAGATTGAAACAAGCCTGAAAATATGAATATTGTGTAGATAAATGCAACAATAATATATGGATCCTCAATATTCATTTCCATTCCCTTTGGACTTATAATCTCCATACATTTCCTCATTCTTTAATAACTATGGAATAAACTCAATCAACTTCACAAGTCTTATCTTCTCTTAAATAATTTGTTCTAGTCGTTAAGAAGAATCAACCATGGTTCACAGTAGATTAAAATCTAATTTATATATATAATGTCAATCACATAATACTGTGAGGAAAAGTACAACATGTCTATAACTCTTTGTAATGACCCATTCCGTCGTTATTGGAAATATTGCGATAAAAGTAACAATATTTTTGGGATATGATCAATTATGTTAAATTGTATGATTGATTTTAAGGGCGTTTAAATAAATCACGAGCGTAAAATGTGGCCAAGGATAAGCTGGCAGCGTCCCTCATTGTGACAAGCTTGAGCTTGTTGTGATGGTTTGTCACAACGAAGGAGGTCTCTTCGCGACGATTGCATTTTTAAGAGAAGACCTCCTTTTGGAAAAAAAAGTTTAAAGGCTGAAAGGTTTTAGTACAAGTTTCTCTCTCGTGCTTTTATCACAGCGAAGGAGGTCTCATCACGATAGTCCATCGTAATAAAGTGACCCTCATCGCGATAAAATCATGGGATAAAAACCTAGACTAAAACCTGTCAGCCTTTAAACTCTTTTCCAAAAGAAGGTCTTCTCTTTAAAATGCCCCAACTCTCTCTCAACCCTAGAAAAGCAAGAAAAGAGAGAAAAAACTCTCAGAAAAAGGGTGGGACTCCCCTCTCCCTCGCGGTAACTATTTCTCCGGATTTCCTAAGATGAGGACGACATGCAAGTTGTACGCTTCTTGGCAGTAGCCTGATATTCGAAGTAAGTTATGGTTAAATAATTGCAAGACTTGATTAGTAGCATAATTTCTGTTTGAAAATTGATAGAGACAACATGCTTGGGCCTTCAGGCACAGAGTCTGGATGGTAATAGCTAGATGTCGTTAATAAGCCTGGATTGTGAATGATTATGTGTATGGTGAGTTGTGCATGTAGATGGTACCTCGGATGTAATGAATTGAGATTTACACCTTGTGTTTGATAACTTGATGATGCCTGAACCGTAAAGAATCTAGACAGTAAGGAGAATGACTTTAGAACAATTCTTAATTAAATTATGATAAGTTCGGATGCCTAGTTGAAGTGGTTGAAAACCTATTATAATAGCTTGGGAACCTTTAGTAGATTGACCTAATGGTTATGTCTCGGGATTGGGACTAAAATAGGGACTAATAAGAAATACTTACATGGAGTCCCATAGTTAGGAGGAAATGGGTTGTAATGAAGTTAAGATGAGTTATGATCCTGTATCTGAAAATACCAACCCTATGCTAGTGTCGTAAGGGAATAGTTGGTCAGACCTGAATAGAAGTTTAGAACCCACCAGCGTGGCAGGTAAGTTCTATAAAGACTTGTAGGAACCGTGGCTGAATTGGAATTAAGACACACCTTATTACCTTTTAGGTAGTGAAATTATGTAATTTGTTATTGGTCTTTGGATATGGTTGAATTATATGTGTTTTTCCATGTTGTGCTTGTATAAATAGGCTAGACGAATGGGAAGTGACAAGTGAACTGACATGACTAAGTGTGAGTGTGTGTTAAACACTACATATATAGATATATATATACTATATACTATATATATATATATATATATATATATATATATATAATAATATATATATATATGCATACATTCATCAAATATAGGCCACAAAGCCTAGTTACATTGATTATTGCTGGTATGATCACTATGGAGCAGATACCACGCTGGTATGGTACATGAACTAGGGTCCCATGCCGGTTAGGACTAGTGGGAAGAAAATAAGAACCATAGCATGTATGTACACACTTATATATATATATATCATTACACATGTTATTGCATTCATCATTATATGCTTTGTTGTATTACTTATGGCTAGTTGCATGGGATGACAGTAGAGCTATGAATAAGGTCTATAAAGTACTGGAGGTATTGAGGTGTGGTAGTGCAAGGTGAACTCGGGTAGTGGTTAATGCCTTACCACTAGACCTAGATGTACGAGTCTACTTAGGGTGTGATAATAGGAAGATAGGGAGAGATATCACGACCCCTTAACTGGATTAATGTTTGGGATGTGAGGAATGAGTGCGAGGTACTCGAATAGGAATAACTGAATGAATTATCTTGCTATGTGTTGAGTAGAAGTATCTATTAAATTATTGATTTCTATATATAATTTATGTGACCTAATCTCAGTGGACCGAGATACCTATTAGTATGCGTGGTTGTACTGATGCTATTCTTGTTATACCTTTTAGTGTAGATGTGTGAAAGGTTGGTTAAAGTTCGTGCTTAGATTGAAGAGTCTCCACCAACAACTTTCGATCTCTACTCTTCAGACAGGATTTGTGTTTTTTATATTATTTTTATGTTCTTCCTTTAGTAGATCTTATACATGCTTAGACTAGATCTTGGGGAAATTGTAGTTCTTGTATAATTGGCAGTCCATGTATATTAACTAGCTAATGATTATTGAGATTTATGCAGTTGTTCCTATATCATTACTTTGAAATTGCTTAAAGAAACTACTGCATGTTAAGGGTTGGGTGGTTTTAGGGTTCTCTAACCTAGTTAGATTAGAGTAGGTGCCCGCATGGTCCTATCATATTTTGGGGTCGTAACAGTTGGTATAGGAGCCCAGGTTACCGGTCTCCTGAGTATAAGAATGATAAGTTGGTATTCTACCTACTTATCTAGCTTTTAATCTTATGATTTTGCTAATATTAAGTGGAAAATAGTGCAATTGACACGGATTACTTCTATTTTACAAGTCTCTATGTTTTAGAAGTGTTCGGGAAGACTTCGGAGGTAAACAAGTCAAAATAGAGCTATTCGGAGAAGCAAGTGACTGGAAGCTGTATATGCCTACGCGAACATGGTGCCCCTCTGCGCACGCAATGTTCACTCGAGGCAAAGCTCCATGAATACACTTCACTAATTGCATATGCGAAGGTCAAATAGACAAAGACACTTTGCGTATGCGATGATCCTTCAGCGTAGGCGAAGAAGGAAATGTCAGCTGCGGGGAAGAATTTAAAATGTCCATTTTTGGAAACCCTAATCCACATAAAAGACCTCTTAGCCATTTTGGAAGTATCTTTGGCGAATTTCCCAACTCTTGACAAGCTTGGAGAGAAAGTTCATCAACCAACACCATAGGAGTGAAGATTTGGATGCTCTTTATTGTAAAATCTTTAGTTTCCATTCTTCAACTCTTGTTCTTAATTGCTAATTTGTAGGTGTAATTGTTGAATTGAGATTTGGATTTTGTATTAGAGATAATACTTGTTTGGGTATTGAATTCATGTTTTGTATTTGCTCTTGCTTAATTATGTGGGTCTATTGAATCCTTCATGCTTGAATTTATAGTTAATGGTTGCAAATATTGACTTAGCATTCTAATTGGGTTCTTGGTTGAGAGAGGAGTTCCTTAATTTGGGAAGATTCAATAATGGGGATTTGGGATTCCACTCTAGATTGAGGCTAGGAATAGCTCAATTCACCAAAAACCCCCATCTAAGAGTTGGAGCTAGAGATAGCCAACTCACCCAAGTTGAATTGGTTGGTTATTGCTCACTCGTGGTGATTCTAGAGAATACACGAGATAAATGCTTAATTTGTCGAGAGATAGTTAGGCATACCTTTAACCAAGACTACCTATGTGTTAATCGGGTATAAGTCTTGTGAATTGAATTCCTATTCCCATTTCTCCCTTGTTGTCCTTGCTTGGTGAAAGCAAGGTGAAAGCCATTGATCATATCTGTATTTTATTTGATTCTCTTTTATCTTTTAGTTTTAGTTTAAAACCCCCCTTATTGTTATCTTTTCCCCTTTTGCTCATTGAACTTTAATATGTTGCTTTTATTGTTTATTAGCTCAATCGCGGTTACATTGTTCTCTGTGGGATCGACCCTGACTCCCATCGGGAATATAAATGTGTTTTGCTTAACAATCACCGATACCTCCATCTTCGTAGAGTACGCTTGAGCGTTACCAAAAATGGCGCCGTTGCCGAGAAATAATTTGGCGTATTGAGTTAGTTTAGAATTTGAGCTTACTTACTCTAGTTCGATTTTGTGAATAGTTATTTTTATTTTGTTTAGTTTTATTTTGTTTATTGAATCCGTGGCATCTGAGAATGATAGAAACTTTGGTGGTTAGACCCCCGTTATAAGAATCCTTGTTGTTATTGTGGAGGGCCCCACATTTGGTGGAATTGTAAAATTGGTCCTAGGAGAGGGAGGTATTCACCTTACGGATCCTATGATGGGTGCAATTGCTATTTGTGTGGTGGTCGTGATGTCCATTGAAGTGAATTCCCTAATGATGACCATCCTCATCCCCCCTCTTGTGCTAACAATATTTCTAGTGGTACTTGTGATCTTAATAGGAACCATGACTTAGCAAGCGAAGAAGGCATTTGTGCCAAGCTCCAAACTCTCTTGTCCACGCAAGATATCTTAAAGGAGGGTGTGCAATCCATAAAGCAAGGCTTTGTGGATGCAAGAGCTAAGGAAGAAGAGGAGAGAAATCGTGCCACGCAACTCATGGCGGATTTATCTACTCCTCTTGGTCAATTTAATGAAGAAAATCCTCCAAATCAAGAAAATGAACATGTCTCAAACATTGATCTCAATCAAATTCACTTTGGGGACGATGATAAAGATTTGCAAAATATGGAATCGTCCGAGAGTGAGTTTATATCGGTAGTGCTTGAACCCCAACGAGAAGAGAAATTTGTATTAGGTGAAGTTGTAAGCCTAGAATGGATGTTAAATCGATCTCACCAACTTAATACCTATGGGGAACAACGTGAAAGAATGCTACCAATGTTTGGGATATTGTTGAAAAGGCATGCCAAGCGAAGCCAAAAAGAATGGTTACTTGAAATTGCTATTTGGAATTTGAACACTGATGTTAATGCTCGTGTTGAAACATGCACGATCATGGGTAGTAGTTTTGAGTTGTTCCCTATTGAAGAGGAGGACACAAAGGATGCTCATGAATTGAAGGAGTCGTGGCAACCAACTACCTTATACAAGAATCATGATGCCGAGATCAAGCGAATGATACTAGAGTTGCAAGGTAAAGTCCAATGATTGATCTTGAAAGACTTTAGTTCATTCGAAAGTGAGGATGCTATGAATGAGGTAAGTTTGAAGGTGGAGACGCCCAAATTTCACTCCAGCCACTTTTCTACCTTGAGTTTGGTTGAATGGACGAAAGTCAAAGTAATCAAGCTTTTGGAAGACCTTGGAAGGAGGATGGATCAAAGTTTATCTGGTTTTAAAGTGTGGATAGAAGGCAAAGTGACCTTCCTCACTTGAAGGCAAAAAAGTGCAAAATATGAAATCATGTAAATAGCCATCTCATGTTCACACCTTCACCCCGAGATTGTCACCAGAAGTTCGATTCAAGTTTGGGTCAAAGTTTTAAATCATCCAAATGAAGATCCAAATGGTGACATATCTTGCGTTGCATCACG
Organism: Jaltomata sinuosa; assembly: GCA_003996215.1. Taxonomy (NCBI): domain Eukaryota; kingdom Viridiplantae; phylum Streptophyta; class Magnoliopsida; order Solanales; family Solanaceae; genus Jaltomata; species Jaltomata sinuosa. The sequence goes on along the minus strand of QJPP01003107.1, from coordinate 260,888 downwards.
ACGTTAAATTTTGCGCTTGGTGGGAGGCAACCCATCGGTTGAAAATTTTTGCTTTATGTTTTACTTCACCTTTTTTTTTATTTTTGATTTGTTTTTAGGTGACCAAAGGAATGAGAAGAGGAACCAAGTGTTGAAAAGCAACAAAAATACCTCTGAAAAATGTGCTTTTTGCACCTGAAAGAGTGCCCGTTGCACATGCCATCGGACAAGAAACCAGTGAACTGGGAAAAGACATTGGCATGTGCGAAAAAGGTGCATGCCCATCACACCCGACTTCGCACGTCGTAAACAGTAAGCTGGAGAAAATATGAAAATCTGGTCCAACAAGCCTTTTTCGCAAATGAGGTGGACTGGTCACGTATGCGAAGGCCAATCAAAAATTAGGCTATCACGTATGCGCTGGACTGTCCACGAACACGAAAGCAACAGTAGTTTCCAGGTACTTAAAACATTCAAAAATCAGAAGGGCCTAAAACATTTTTCTTTTCATAACAAAGGTGCTCCTCTTCCTTAAGCACACAAATAAAATCTATCAATCCTTGCATCATTGATTCACAAATTGCAATCCATCAGGTATGAAATCCACCCTCCTTGTATCTTGAAATGGTTCCTCTTCTTCCTCATCTTGATGTTGTAAGAATGGGACAATGGCATTTTTGGTTGAAACTCCTCTTGCTTTAAATCAATTTCTATTTGTGCCTAATTGCTAAATTGATTGGTGAAGTTGGTTGAGAGTATGTACTAAATTGTGGGACTAAAATTTGGTGCTTAAAATTGGTTCAAATGCCTTGGGAAATCAAGCAAGAACAACTTTCCTCCCATGTGTTTGAGAAAATGCCTCAAAGGGCTGACGAACTGGGAGAACATGTTGACTTTCGCGTTCGCGGTCGCCTAGCCGTGTACGCGAAGGAGGATAATTTTTGAAAAATAAAAGTGCCTTCGCAACCGCTGCCACCTGGCCGCGTACGCGAAGAAGGCATGCCTGGTAATGCCAAAATAGTGCCTTTGCATAGCCCACCACAGATTCTTTTTTAACCATTTCTTTGGCCTAAGTACTTCATAATACATTATTTTAAGTGTCCCCAAGAACTTTTGACATGGTTTGTTTAGTAGGTACTTTGATCTAAAAATGGCCTCCAACGGTCGCGACAATGACGTTAAAAATGTTTCGGAGGTCAAAATGGAGGAGAATTATGATCAGGACAGATTTCTAGCGGTATCATGTGAGCATCGGTATGATGAAATCTTATCCAAGACCTTTGTTAGGGAGAAAGGAATTAACATGGACAAAGTTGAGAGTAAAATGCCGACTTTCTATAGGAGATTGGTGGAGCGTAAGTGGATTTTCTTTGCTCCCCAACCTATCAAGGCAAATCACACAGTGGTTACTACCATTTGGGGTGTTCAAGTGAGTTTCAATTATGAAATCATCAATGCACTATACAACCTCCCAGATGCGGATAATGAGGTGTATGTAGCAAAATCAAAAGCAGAAGGTCACCGGTGGTTGGTTGACAAGTTGCACGATAGAGTGACTCCGACTTGGTTGACTTTGCAAAAGGGGGTTGACTCACATGATTTCACTGTAGAAGCTAAGTCATGGCTTTCGATTATCTGTGCAAGGATTATACCATCCTCTCATGACACTGATGTGACTCCTGATCGAGCATTGATGATTGCAACACTCATTGATAGGCTAGATGTGAATGTTGGGCTCTATATTGTGGCTCAGGTGGAAGAGGTAGCTATAGGAAGGTCAAAAAGCATTTTCTTCCCCTCATTGGTGACCTAATTATCCTATGATGCTGGTGTGTTGAAACACCCAACTGATGTTGAGAAGGAACCAATTACCTTGATATATCCATTGTTGAAGAGGGCCCTAGAAGCAAAGCTTAAGAAGAGAAAGATTGATGTAGCTTCTCCATCCTTTGGGAAGTTCCCAAAGTCTTCAACCGAGCCCACTGGCCCTTCCACAGTTGCATCTGGATCATCTCATCTGGTAGGGACACTACAGTCTGGGACCTACATTATGGCCATCTCTCCATCCAGATTCAGGGAGTGGATGCATATGTTCAGCAGCTATTAGCTGGACTTCCTACTAGCTCAGCTGGAGCCGACACACCAGCAAGCTTTGAGTCTCCACCATCCCTAGCTAAAGTGGCCAGCAAGAAGAAGTTGATCAATGGGAGATTGAATGCAATGAACACTCGATTGGAGCACATGAGCCGTAGGAAAGGAAAGATTGAAAAGCGACAAAGGAAGTTTATCAAACATGAAAAGAAGAAAAACAAGTTCTTGAACAAGATTATGGATAGATTGAAATCATTTTGTGGGTTGGGTACACCAGAGGATGATGAGAATAAGGATGAGGAGAGATTTCAGTTTCCCTCCTCCTCCAGTTCAGATTGAGCCACTTCAGGGAGCCCCCTAAAACTTATCTCTTGTTTTGATGTAGTGAGGGCACTGCCCTATTTTAGTTGGGGGTGGCATGTTGGACTGCACTCTATCTAGTTTATCTTTCTTTATTGTTGGATATTATTGTGACCTCGCCCGGCTTATTTTTTTATTTGGATATCTTTGTGCCCTTATCGGGTGTGTTTTATGGATTTATGCCCTTGTCAGGTTTTGGAGTTGTTGTGGAAGAAGTTGATGGTTTAGATCTTCAGTTTTCTTTACTTTTAGCTTCCTTAGTTTCTTTTATAGTTAGTGTTTTGGATGTTTTGGAGCCAGGGGAAGTCTGAGTACCCCTTAGGCTAGAGAGAACTTGTCTGAGCTGGAAAAATTATATCGCACATGTCGATGTGCAAACTGCACGAGCTTTGCAGATGCCCACTGTCTGGCCTGTGTATTGCACGTGCGACCCACACTTTGACATCTACAAATCGCATGTGCCTGTGTATTGGGATAATTGTGTTGATAAACCTTGAGTAGACATATCGATTTAGATAGATGAATTAGCACAATGATAGACTGAGTGACGTCATTCTTAAGGGAAAATCATCATCTTTTGAGGTTTTGGTTGCGTTTGAGTTGTTTGGTACTAATGAAGTTAGTCTTGCATTCTAAGTGAAATAGGCATACCCCTCCGAAATTTTTTGTGAAAAGTGCATGGCAAAGAATGATGTTTGTGACAATCCCTTTGATTTTTTTGTGACTCTTAACTCATTAGCGGTGATAACGTAGAATGTGGCTCCTTTTTGTTCTTATTTAGGAAGTGAAATTGACCCATCTTGAATAATTCGCATGCCATGTGTAGTGAGATTTAGTGAATAATTCTTGTACTTGCTTGTGTCAACTAGAACTTGCCCGTTAGTCTTTAATGCTATTCTTGATTACTCTTGGTTGGAGAAATAATCTTAGGCCTTCTTTGTGATTATTGAAGCCTACTTAGCCTTAAAAGCCACCATTGCACTTAAATTGAATCATTAGTCACCCCTTTTAATCCTAATACCTCTTCTTTGGCAACCTCGGTACAAACCTTGAACCATTTTGAAAATGAATCCCTCTCTTGAACCCATCCCTTCTTGAACTCCACAAATGTGAAATCGAGGCTAAAAACCTAAGTTTGGGGGTTGATAAAAGGTACCTTGGAGGAGTGCTAATTGAGCTTATCTTGGTTTATTGCATAAAAAGAATTTCCAAAAAGAAGGAAGATTTTGAAAAGAAAAGCAAAGAGGAAAGGAAAGAAAGAAAATCCTCCAAGGTGAAAAAGAAAATGATAAAAAATCGGGGATTCAAATAAAAAGAAGTGAAATAGTGCCTCGTGTTGAATGAAAATGAAAGAAATGGCTTTGGTTTCAAATTTAAAAAGTTATATAGAGTTCGAGGAGGATGCAGTCACTTGAATCCAAATGCGTATCCTACCCGTCCCTGAACCTACATTACAAGCTTAGAAAAGCCCTTTGAGATCTCCGACCGATTGTTCTTGAGCTAGTGGCGAATGAAAATAAGGGCAAACCTATGGTTGATACTTGAAATTCCTTGTGAGTGTGAGTGTTTTTTGTATTTGTCCCTTGTGATTGTCTTTGTACATAATGTGTTTTTGGGACTTTCGTTCTTGTGAGGGCATGCGAATTAGGATAGTTGGTGACATTGATAAACTCCGACAATGAGTCAAATAAGCATGTTTTGTAAGCTAGTGGTTTGAGTCACATCTTGAGGATTGGTTGTTCTTATAGTTCCATTGCATCCGTGAATTGTGTTTTGAATATAGGGGCATGTTTAGATTAAGTTATCATGTGATTGAATAGTTATTAGTACCAACCGAAGTCATGCTTGGTGCTTGAAATAGGTTTTCCTTGGCTTATGGTATTGTTATTGCACTTGTGTTGTGTGCCTCTTGAGTTAAAAAATTTAGTTGCTTGAGGACAAGCAATAGTTCAAGTTTGGGAGTTTGATAAAATGGTATTCCACCTACTTATCTAGCTTTTAATCTTATGATTTTGCTAATATTAAGTGGGAAAATAGTGCAATTGACACATATTACTTCTATTTTCCAGGTCTCTATGTTTTAGAAGTGTTCGGGAAGACTTCGGAGGTAAACAAGTCAAGATGGAGCTATTCAGAGAAGCAAGTGTCTGGCAGCTGTATATGCCTACGCGAATGCGGTGCCCTTCCGCGCACGTGATGTTCACTCGAGGAAAAGCTCTGGAATGCACTGCATTGATCGCGTATGCAAAGGTCAACCAGACAAAGACACTTTGCGTATGCGACGATCTTTCCAGTTAGGCGAAGAAGGAAATGTCAGCAGCGGGGCAGAATTGGAAATGCCCATTTTTGGAAACCCCAATCCACATAAAAGACCTCTCAGCCATTTTGGAAGCTATCTTTGGAAAATTTAACAACTCTTGACAAGCTTGTAGATCAAGTTCATCAACTAACACCATAGGAGTGAAGATTTGGATGCTCTTATTGTAATTTCTTTAGTTTCCATTCTTCAACTCTTGTTCTTAATTGCTAATTTGTAGGTGTAATTGTTGAATTGAGATTTGGGTTTTGTATTAGAGATAATATTTGTTTGGGTATTGAATTCATGATTTGTATTTGCTCTTGCTTAATTATGTGGGTCTATTGAATCGTCCATGCTCGAATTTATAGTTAATAGTTGCAAACATTGACTTAGCATTCTAAATGGGTTCTTGCTTGAGAGAGGAGTTCTTTAATTCGGAAGGTTCAATAGTGGAGATTTGGGATTCCACTCTAGATTGAGGCTAGGAATAGCTCAATTCACCAGAAACCCCCATCTAAGAGTTGGAGCTAGAGATAGCCAACTCACCCAAGTTGAATTGGTTGGTTATTGCTCAATCGTGGTGATTCGAGAGAATACATGAGATAAATGCTTGATTTGTCGAGAGATGGTTAGGAATACCTTTAACCAAGACTACCTATGTGTTAATCGGGTGCAAGTCTTGTGAATTGAATTCCCATTCCCATTTCTCCCTTGTTGTCCTTGCTTGGTGAAAGCAAGGTGAAAGCTATTGATCATATCTATCTTTTATTTGAATCTCTTTTATCTTTTAGTTTTAATTTAAACCCCCTCTATTGTTATATTTTTCCCTTTTTGCTCATTGAACTTCAATAAGTTGCTTTTATTCTTTATTAGCTCAATCGCAATTACATTATTTTCTGTGGGATCGACCCTGACTCCCATCGAGAATATAAATGTGTTTTGCTTAAAGATCGCTGATACCTCCATCCTCGGAGAGTACGTTTGAGCGTTACCAAAGAAAAATATCAAAATAAAGTCTTGTGGATTGGTGTGTTGATGTCCATATCAAATCTACGGGAAGATATAGCACATCTAGGTGTGGTTTCACCTTATTGTTTCCTATAATTTTGTCTCGGTCTGTTGCCTTCCTGGTTGAGTCCAATTGGTATCTGGCCAATTCCAATTAGTATCTTGACGTGACTAGTCTATGGTGGGATGAAACCAATTGGTATCTCATCTTAAGGAGTTTTGATAATATATTAATCATGTAATTATGTGCTGTTAATGATGTGTTTGGTTTCTGATAATATGGGACCACGATTTGATTGTTATGTGCTTAAGTAAAAGCAAAGTTCTGGAAATTGTTGAGGTAATAATGAAGATGTTATGAGATGAGAGTTATGAAAACTCACGATATAATCATATTATTGTCTATTCATGTGTAGAGTAAGCAAGGAATAGGCTTGTATAATTTCTTTTTAAATTTTCCAAGTTGTAGAAGTGTTCTGCTCGAGCCTTAATCGTGATGAAAGGACTTCTCATCGCGGCGACAAAATTCTTTGTAGGGATGAGCTGGAGCCCATCGCGATGAGCTGCCGTGATGAAGTGGTGCAAATAGTACCCAAACTTTCATCCCCTATTTTGGGACTTCACTCTTGTGAAGCAAATTTTCAAGCAAATTAGTGCAAATGAAGGCTATGTCATAAAAATTCAGGCATACAAAAAAGGTCATTGTTCGACAAATGCCACCAACGACGCGGTATATCCAAAAAGAATGAAAAAAAAGAAATTATACAAAGGTGAGGGAAAGTTAAAATTGTCTAACGAGAGCCCTCATAGGCAACCAAAGCACTAATAAAAAATGGGGATAAGGGTGAGGGGTGCTCCGATCAACTCTTGGCACTCGAACTACTAGACTCCTCCTCGATAGACTTATTGAGAAAGGTGTCATGACCTAAACCACCACGAGTGGCACCCACACTAAACTCCCGGTGGGAGAACCAATTAAGAAACCAACACTTAACCCAAAATGAAATAGATAAAATCAATTTCAATAGATAAAACCAAGATTCACATCTAAAATTAAAAGAATAGAAAACCTGCCAAAATAATCCCCTATAATCTGAAAGTCCTGTACCAAAACTACTAATCAAGTCTGAAAGACGGGGATGCAATCCCAAAACAATAAAAGTCTAAGTATGAATAAAGGACTAGAACTAGCAAAAGAATCCATAGTAGCCCGAAAGATGCAACTCACCCTTGGATTTGAAAGTCGTCATAACTACAATTGAGGTCTCATAGCAGCCGTCAAAATATGCCCTGTACTCAACAAAAGAAGAGAAAGTCCAGTATCAATACACAAGAACAACAGTGTACTGGTAGGATCATCAGCCATCTCCAAAATACAAAATATGAACATACAACCATAACTTAGTAAAATAGGACAAACATGTATAAATCAAGTCAAGTGAATATAAGCAAGACTCCCAGTCATCAAGCTGACTTAACAACCACATAAGACATATCCAAAACCACAATTAATAGACCATGTATGATTTCCGTCACACCCTTCAAGTAACTCGGGCCACCCAAGAATCCCTAGGACATCATCTATGGTGTTCAACATGCAATCCAAATTTACACAAGAAACCACCTTAGCACTTAAACACACCAACCCGGCCACTCATGGACCAACATGTAATAATACTTATCACAATAGATAAACCCGGTTCACTCATGGAACCAACACACACAATACCAAACAAACCTGTACCAGACATGGTACCCGAGCCAACTATAATGGAATTTGTACCAGGCATGGTACCCGAGCAACCCAATAAATAACTTGCACCAGACATGGTACCCGAGCCAACCAAAGAATCTATACCATGCATGGTACTCGAGCCAATTAAAAAATTATAGATATTATAGATATCACAACAATCACAACCACAATGGAGACAAACCATAATTGTACAACCAACAAGCATTTAAAATAGGTTCATTGCATGATGTTGACATTAAGATATCATTTAAAATTCATTCCCTTTTTCCCTGAACATGTATTGTGCAAGTAATACTAGTGAAACAATTAATATGCACACATAACACAATTGGGTTACAATTTAACCATCACCTACCTGAATTCAATCCTGATTGCTCTACTGGACAGGAGCTTTCCCGTTTCTTATATTAGCTTGATTGTGGTCTAAGAACAAGAATGTAATACATAATCAACTAAATGACCTATAATATCATGAATTACAACTTAATCCCAAGCCCCAAGGCCAATTTCATGATCATTTTCCCCGTTCTAAGGCCTTCGCACCATAATTTCACGTAATTACTACCAATTCCATGGTTACACTAGTGAATGACGGTAAAGGAATCCTAAATAAACAACTTAATCCAAGAACCCAAGGTTTTAAATCCTAACATTCCCTTTTTACCTCAGAAAATTTAACCTAGGTTAAGTTAAACCCTCCCCAAAGCCCGTAACTAATGATTCTAAGTCATAAGAATCAAAGTACTAGTTTACGGTGATAAAATATTTACCTTAACAAAGAATTTCAGTGGAAATTGCCACAGTCCTCCCCAAAATGTTCTTGTGAAATAATGAACATTTTTGGGGAAGTTTTTGCATTTACAGTGATTAATCCCATTATAGCGGCCCAATCCCGTTATAGCGGCACCGCTATAGTGGAAGCCTCCTGCTATAGTAGAGTTGATCATCTTTGACTCCCGCTATAGCGATGTCGCGGTAGCACCTTATCACCTGCTATAGCGGGTTTCATGGGATAGAGACTCGAAAATCCTTCTCGTTTTGCCTATTTCACAACACACCCTCAAAATTTGATGTCCCAAACTAACTCCTTTATGTCAAGTTTGATATCGGGAGTTATACTCACCCGAATTCATTTCTGAAAAGTCCTATGGACTCCTTAACGCCTTTGTTAATAGAAAAACAAGATAAGACTAATCATTTCACCCAATCTTTCCTTGTATTTCCCTAGACTTCACCTTTTTCAAATTTTGTCCAAGACTAGCCTAGTCCAAAAATTTAACTCCTGAAACCAAAAGATTTTTAACCTTATTTCTCACATGAATAGCTCACCCATAACGACAGGAAGGGTTGCTACAAAAGGAGAACTCCTGAGTATCCTCCCAAGTAACCTTGGGGACTTTCTTGCCTGGAAAAAGAACCTTTGACAAGGGCATTGATCCCTTTGCACATCCTCACCATCAGCTTATCCAGAGAATGTAAGTTCTTTCTCTCCGCCTCTAGCTCCTCTCGAAGATTTGACTAGTCCTGTGCCGAGGCCTCAAATGAGGAAAGCAAAATGAAGGTACCTACTATGCTTGAAGGTCCGACGGATGGAGGAGGCACTGTCTCCAATAGGACCAATGCTAAGCCCTCCATCATAGCCTTCATGGCTTCTATATCTTCCCCAAGTTACTCTAAGGTCACCTTGCCTACCGAAGTAGTCCCTGCTCCATCACCAGCCTGACCGTGGCTTTCCCTATCTAACCCCATCTTTCTCTTCTTGTGGCTGCAACTAGAAGAACCTTTCACCTTTAGAAGGTCAAAGGGATGATCAATGAGGGTGATGCAATCAGTAGGCTGAACGGGCACATTTTCTCGTTTGCACAAAGTAGAGTTAAGAAAAGGGAAAGGAAGACCCCCGGTGTGCAATTGCGCAAAGTATTTCCACTCCTCCATGATTCGTGCTCCTGCATTCACTAGCACTCCATCCACTAAGTAAGAAACCATAAAGGCCCGAGTGAAGAGCACGTTTGAAGTATCAGTAGAAGGACAGACCCTCTTAACCACCAGTTGTAACCACCTACATGCATCTGGGGTAAAGTGAAGGCTAGTGATCCCCGTCTGGTGCCCGACCCAAAGGACCAACTCTATTTACTCCTCTTCCATGAGCACCCTCACCATCCACTGTATGTCGGTGGAAGCTCTTCGTGCCCGATACTCGGTCTCGTCATGATTTGGCACCTCCAAAGCCGTATTAATGTCTATGGCATAGACCCATATGTGGTCACCCTAAACATAGATAATAGGGTGGGAAGCATTCCAGTTAATTGTGGGGATATAAGCACAGAACTCTCGAACCCAGTTCTTATTAACTTCCTCTGGAACCTGCACAAAGGTAAGCCACCCTATTTCCACTATCCGACAGTAGAACTCTGGTGCCCTCTCCTCAATTTCTTTAACGCCTTAGCTAACAGAAAAACAATATAAGACTTAAATATTTCATCCAATCCTTCCTCGGATTTCCCTAGACTTCACCTTGCTCAAATTTCATCCAAGACTATTTTAGCCCAAAATTTTCAACTCCTAAACTCGAAAGATTTCTAACCTCATTTCTCACACAAATAACTCACCCATAACGACAGGAAGGGTCGTTACAACAGATACCAATTTATCCATCATTCATCTATGAATGATCAAATAAGAAAAATGATCTAAGCCAAGAAGAAAGTAGTACCTGAATCCTCAAACAAGTGAGGGTACTTATCCCGCATATCCTTTTCGATTTCCCAAGTGGCTTCTTCAACTGGATGATACTTCCATTGAACCTTTACTGACCTGATCTACTTTGTCCTCAACTTTCGGACATCCCAATCAAGAATATCAATCGGCTCCTCCTCATACTTAGGGTATTTATCTAGCAAGACTGAATACCATTTGATGATGTAATCCCCATCCCCATGGTATCTTTTTAGTATGGATACATAGAAAATTGGATGGACTCTGAACATACTGGGCGGCAATGCCAACTTGTAAGCTACTAGCCCTACACCATTGAGAACCTCGAATGGACTGATGTACCGAGGGCTAAGATTACTCTTCTTGCCAAACCTCATGACCTCTTTCATAGTTAACACCTTCAATAGAGCCTGTTCACCAACCTGAAGTGACATGTCCCTTACCTTGCGATCAACATACTCCTTTTGTCTACTCTGGGCTGCCAATAACTTGGTTTGGATACCTCTCACTTTTTTCTGAGCTTCCTTTACCAAATCAATGCTCAAAGGTTTCACATCACCTGCCTCGAACCAACCTATGGGCAATCTATATCTCCTCCCATAGAGTACCTCAAATGGTGCTATGTTAATACTGGAGTGACAATTGTTATTGTACGAGAATTAACACAATGACAAGAACTAATCCTAATGTCCCCCAAAGTCAATTACACATGCCCTTAATATGTCCTCAAGCACCTGAATTGTCCTCTCCGAATGTCCGTCAGTTTGGGGATGAAAGACTGCGCTAAAAGTAAGTTGGTTGCCCAACTCCTCGTGTAACCTGCTCCAGAACATAGAAGTAAGTTGCGTACCTCTATCTAAAATAATGGAAAGTGGCACCCCATGTAACCTCACTGTCACTTTGATGTAACTTTTGGCCAACTTTTTGGAGCTATAATCTACCTTAACCGGAATGAAATGGGATGATTTAGTTAGTCTATCCCCGATGACCCAAATTGAGTCATACTTTCTCAAGGTCTTACGAAGACCTACTACGAAGTCCATGGCTATTCTTTTCCACTTCTACTTAGGGATGGGAATACTTTGAAGCAAACCTGCAGGCCTTTGATGTTCGTACTTCACCTGCTCACAATTATGACACTTGGACACATAATCACTATGTCCCTTTTCATCCCAGGCCACCAATAAAGCTGCCTTAAGTCCTGATACATTTTGGTTTTTCTGGATGAATAGAGTATCACAAACCACGAGCTTCAACTAACACATTCTGAACCAAGTCATCAACCCGAGGGACACATATCCTCCCTTTAAAACACAACACCCCACACGCATCAAGTGTGGCATCCAAAGTTTCAGTAGACACCACTTTGTTTCAGAGCTTGTTCAATTGCACATACTTAGACTGTTTGGCCTTGATTTCCTCCAGAAATGTGGACTTAACCTCAATAATGGACAATACTCCACCTTTTTCTAAAATGCCCAACTACATGAACTTGGATGTTAGAGTTTGCATATCTCTAGCCAAGGGTCGCTTTGACACCCCCAAATAAGCCAAACTGCCCATGCTTACCGCTTTTCATCTCAATGCATCTGCCACCATATTGGCCTCACCCGGATAATACTGGATGGTCATGTCATAATATTTCAACAACTCCATCAACCTTCTCTGTCTCAGATTCAGATCCCTCTGAGTAAACACATATTGCAGGCTGCGATGGTCTGTGAACAACTCACACTTGACACCATAGAGATAGTGCCACCAGATCTTAAGTGCAAATACCACCATTGTCAACTCTAAATCATGGATCGAGTAGTTTTTCTCACGAGGCTTCAACTTCCTTGAAGTATAAGCTATGACATTCATGTCATCCATCAACACAGCACCCAAACCCAAATGTGAAGCATCATGAAATACAACAAAATCTTTACCTTCAACTAGTAGTGATAGAATAGGAGCTGTAGTAAAAAGTGTCTTGAGCTTTTGGAATCTCTCCTAAACCTTATCAGACCAGACAAATGGTACCTCCTTCTAGGTCAACCTTATCAAGTGAGTAGCAATAGAAACTAAATTCTTGACGAACCTGCAATAATAGCTAACAAAACCCACAAAACTCCTAACCACAGTCACAGATCTAGGACAAACCCAATTCTTGACCGCCTCAATCTTCTGGGGATCTACCATCACCCCTTTTTCTGAGACCACATTCCCTAAGAAGACAACCAAAGATAACCAAAATTTACATTTTGAAAATTTTGCATACAACTTCTTTTCCTTCAAAATTCCCAAGACAATACGAAGATGATATGCACGCTCCTCCTTACTCTTGGAGTATATCAAAATGTCATCAATACATACAATCACAAAGGAATCCAAGAATGACTTGAAAAAACCATTCATCAAGCTCATAAAGTCCGTCGACGCATTGGTCAACCCAAACAACATTACCAGGAAATCATAATGCCCATATCGAGTCCTGAAAGCCATCTTAGGTATATCCTTAGGCCTAATCTTTAGCTGATATTACCCTGACCTCAAGTCGATTTTGGAAAATACTGAAGCACCCTGCAACTGGTAAAAAAGGTCATCTATGCGGGGAAAGGGGTACTTGTTCTGGATGGTAACCTTGTTCAATTGCCTATAATTTGTACATATCCTCATGCTACCATCTTTCTTTTTAACAAACAAGATCGGAGCACCCCAAGGCAAAGCACTGGGATGTATAAGTCCTTTATAAAGAAGTTCTTGTCGCTAAATTTTTAAGTTCCCTCAACTCTGTCGGAGCCATTCGATAAGGAGGAATAGAAATTGGGCGAGTGCCCAGCTCCAAATCTATACAGAAGTCAAAAGCCCTGTCTGGAGGCATACTAGGCAAATTCACAAGAAATACCTCCTGAAACTCAGAAACCATAAGGACCGACTCAATAGAAGGGGACTCCGCACTAACATCTTGAAGATGAGCCAGGAAGCCTGGACACCCCTTCCCCACTAGCTTTCTAGCCCAAACAAAGAATATGATTTTCACTGGCTTAGGCTTATACACACCCTCCCACTCTAGTCTATTTATATTCGGCATCTCTAGAGTTACTGTCTTAGAATTACAGTTCAAAACGGCGTGATAAGGAGACAACCAAGTCATACCCAAAATAATATCAAAATCCAGCATATCCAATATGACCAAATCTACCCATGTCTAAAAACCCATAAACACAATAGAGCATAAGTGATACACATGGGTCACTACCATAGACTCCCCAACTGGAGTAGAAACATGAATAGGTGAATCAATAACATCACAGATCAAATCCAGACCCAAAGAAAATCTAACAGATACATAAGAGTAAGTGGAACCTGGATCAAATAAAATAGAAGCTATCTATTCAGAGACGAGAATAGTATCTGTTATCATAGCATCGGATGCCTTGGCCTCAAACTTGCTTGGGAAGGCATAATAGTGAGTTCTATCATCAATCCAGGCAACCTCCCTAGCAGGTTGTGATCCACCTTTCCCTGTGTTACCATAACCTCTGTTACCACCATAGCCTCTCTGATTATTACCTCGCCCACCCTGTGGATGGCCCCTGCCATTGCCACCTTCACCTGCTGGAACCATAGCCTTGTCCTGCTGCTGCACCTGATTACCTTTCTGCCTCAGAGGGTACTATCTCTCGAAGTGACCTACATCTCCATAATGAAAACAACCTCGCTCAAGAGAGGGCCTGCTGGCCAAAACATAAGAAGCCCGTAGCCTCTAGGACCTGAAGACTGCTGAATATCCCCTGACTAACTACCATTAGAAGCTAGCAAGGCTGACTAAATAGGACGAGCCGAATGAACCTACTGGATGGGACCTATAGAATAAGAACCAGTGAAATTATCCACACTCTGGGACTTCTTGGCTAATACCTTATCCTTCCCAACTTGCTTAACTCCCTCCAGTTTCTTCACATAGTCAGTCACATCATTAAAACTCTTCCCTGCAGAAGTCATGTGAACAGATAGAACCTGCAATTTAGTATTCAGGCCCTTAACATACAATCGGATCCTCTCTTTCTCAGTGCCTAATAGCTGGGTGGCACAGCGAGACAAGGCATGAAACTTAGCCTCATAAGTTGGAACAAACATATTGCCCTGCTCAAGAACTAGAAATCCATCCTTCTTGCTATCCCTCACAGTACGGGGCACATACTTCTCCAAAAATAGGGCATGAAACTGAGCCCAAGTCATCGAAGGAAAAACTGTTGAATGACACTACACATGGGCCCTCAACTACTTATTGGCATCACCCTACATTTGGAAAGTCACAAACTCAACCCCATGTTATTGTACAATCCCCAACTTTTGAAACCTCTCATAGCAATCTAAGATGAACTCAAAAGCATCCTCATCTTTTGTACCATGGAATGATGGAGGTTTCATCTTCAAGAACTCAGTTAACAACTCATGCTTGGTAACGGTCATGACAGGGCCTAACACCAGATGGAAGAATGCATTTGTACCTGAGGCCTCATCCATCCTAGAAGCTAAAGCAGTAGCAGGATGAGCACCCAGAACCTGAGTAACCAGCAAGTGGGAGTGGATCCAGTACCAGCCAACCCACTCAGGAATGACCACACCTGTTGAATAACCTCAGAAGACATAAGTGGAAGACATGCACTTCGAACTAGTGCTACCATCTCTAGTTTTGTGCCATCCTCGTGCACTTCCTCAACCTCCTCAACATGATCTTGGGGTGGGGGAGGTATTGCTGGCCTCTGGTCAGCCACTACCTGAGCTCCACCCCTGGCGGGTGTGGCTCTCCTTCTTCCCTACCCCTACCTTACCTATGAACTACCAATCATGTTGTTGGAGTTGCTACCCTCACTCCATTTAATAGAATGTTCACTATCTGCAGACCAAAGAATGAAGAAGGTCAAATGCCAATTTGGATCACCAGATACCAATTGGAATCAAGTTATAACACGAAAGAAGGAAGAAGATATAGTTTCCTAAAGTCCTGTAGCTTTCGAAGAAAAGTACAGACGTCTCCATACCATTCCACAAGACTTAACTAGACCCATTTTGGTATGATGAGATCAACAAAACTAAGGCTCTGATACCATCTTTATCACGACCTAAACCACCGTGAGTGGAACCCACACTAAACCCCCTGTGGGAGAACCAATTAACCAACCAACACTTAATCCAAAACAAAATAGCTAAAACCAATTTAAATAGATAAAACCAAGATTCACATCTGAAATTTAAAGAATAGAAAAACCTGCAAAAATAATCCCCTAGAATCTGAAAGTCGTGTACCAAAATTACTTATCAAGTCTGAAAGACAGGGATGTAACCCCAAAACAATAAAAGTCTAAGTCCAAACAAAGGACTAGAACTAGCAGAAGAATCCATAGTAGCCCAAAAGATGCAGCTCACCCTTAGATTCAGAAGTCATCTAAACTACAACTGAGATCTCGCAACAGCCATCAGAATATGCCCTATACTCAATAAAAGAATAGAAAATGCAGTATCAGTACACAAGAACAACAATGTACTGGTAGGATCATCAGCCAACTCCAAAATACGAAATATGAACATACAATCATAACTTAGTAAAACAGGAAAAACATGTATAAATCAAGTCAAGTAAATATAAGCAATAATTTAACAACCACATAAGACATGTCCAAAACCACAATTAACAAACCATGTACGATTTTCGTCACACTCTTCAAGTAACTCGGACCACCCAAGGATCCCTAGGACATCATCTATGGTGTTTAACATGCAATTTCGATTTACACAAGAAACCACCTTAGCACTTAAACACACCAACCCGGACATTCATGGACCAACATGTAATAATAATCATCAAAATAGATAAACCTAATTCACTTATGGAACCAGTACACATAATACCAAACAAACCTGTACTAGGCATGGTACCCGAGCCAAACATAATGGAATCTGTACCAGGCATGGTACCCGAACCAATCGATGAATAACCTATATCAGACATAGTACCCTAGCCAACTGAAGAATCTGTACCAGGTGTGGTACCCGAACGAACAAAAAAATCATAGATATCACAACAATCGCAACCACAATGAATACAAAGCACACTTGTACATCCAACAAGCATTTAAAACAAGTTCGTTGCATGATGCTGACATTAAGATATCATTTAGCATTCCTTCCCTTTTTCCCTGAACATGTATTGAGCTATTAATACTAGTGAAATAGTTAAAATGCACACATAATGCAATTGGGTTACAATTTAACCATCACTTACTTTAATTCAAGTCTGAATGCTCTACTGGACTGGAGCTTTCTGATTTCTTGCAACCTTAGCTTGATTGTGGTTTTAGAATAAGAATGTAATAATAATCAGCCAAATGACCTATAATATTGCGAATTACAACTTAATCTTGAACTCCAAGGCTAATTTCATGATCATTTACCATGTTCTAAGGCCTTCCCACTATAGTTGCACCTAATTACTACCAATTCCATGGTTACACTAGTGAATTACGATAAAGGAATCCTAAATAAACAACTTAAACCAAGAACCCAAGGTTTTACATCCTAACATTCCCTTTTTACCGCAAAAAAATCAACTTAGGTTAAGTTAAACCCTCCCTAAAGCCTGTAACTAATGATTCTAAGCCATAAGAATCGAAGTACTGGTTTACGGGGATAAAATACTTACCTTAATGAAGAATTTCAGTGGAAAATTAATGGACTTCCGCCCAAAATTACCACAGTCCGCCCCAAAATGTTCTTTTGAAATACTGAACATTTTTCGAGAAGTTTTTGCATTTACAACAACTAATCCCGCTATAGCAACCCAATCTCGCTATAGCGACACCGCCATAGCGGAAGCCTCCTGCTATAACAGAGTTGGCCGACTCTTACTCCCGCTATAGCAAAAATTTCTCAACTATAGCAGCATTGCAGTAGCAGCCTGTCACCCGCTATAGTAGGTGTAATGGGACAGAAACTCAGAAATCCACCCAATTTTGCCCATTTCACAACACACCCTTAAAATGTGACGTCCCAAACCAACTCCTTTATGTCAAGTTTGATATCGAGAGTTTTACTCACCCAAATTCATTTTTTAGAAGTCCTACGGACTTCTTAACGCCTTAGCTAATAGAAAAATAAGATAAGACTTAATCATTTCACCCAATACTTCCCCGGATTTCCCTAGAATTCACCTTGCTCAGATTTTGTCTAAGACTAGCCTAGCCTAAAAATTTTAACTCCCAAACTCAAAAAATTTCTAACCCAATTTCTCGCACGAATAGCTCACCTATAACGACAGGAAGGGTACAAAAGGAGAACTCCTAAGTATCCTCCCACGTAACCTTGGGGATCTTCTTGCCTAGAAGGGAACTTTTGACATGGGCCTTGATCCATTTTCATATCCTCACCATCAGCTTATCTCGAGAGTGTTGCTTCCTCCTTTCTACCTCTAGATCCTACCAAAGCTATAACTAGTCCTGTGCTAGGGCCTAAGGAAAGCAGAATGAAGGTACTTACTACGCCTAAAGGTCCGGCAGCCATAGGAGGCACTGTCTCCAATGGAATTAATGTTAAGCCCTCTATTATTGCCTTCATGGATGCCATATCTGCCCCAAGTTACTCTAAGGTCACCTTGCCTGCCGAACTAGTCCCCGCTCCATCACTAGCCTGAACACTGCTGCTTCCCCTATCTGACCCTATCTTTCTCCTTTTTTGGCTATAACTAGAGGAACCTTTCACCTTTAGAAGGTTAAAGGGCTGATCAATGAGGGTGATTCATTCAGTAGGCTCCATGGGCACATTTTCTCATATGCATAAAGTAGAGTTAAAAGAAGGGAAAGAAAGACCCCTGGTGTGCAACTGCGCAAAGTATCACCACTCCTCCGTGATTCGTGCCCCTGTATTCACTGGCACTCCCTCCACTAAGAAAGCAATTATAAAGGCCCGAGTTAAGAGCATGTTTAAAGTATTAGTAGAAGGATAAACCTTCCTAGCCACTAGTTGTAACCACCTACGTGCATCCGGGTAAAGTGAAGGCTAGTAATCCCCCTCTGGTGCCTGGCCCAAGGGACTAAATCCCTGTACTCCTCCTTCACGAGCGCCCTCACCATCCACTACCTATCGGTGGAAGCTCTTCATGCCTGATACTCGGTCTCATCATGATTTGTCACCCCAGAGCTCCATTAATGTTCATGGCAGAGACCCCTATGTGCTCACCCTGAACATAGATGATAGGGTGAGAAGCATTCTAGTTAATTATGGGGATATGAGCACAGAACTCCCAAATCCAGTTCTCATTCACTTCCTCTAGAACCTGCACAAAGGGAAGCCACCTTATTTCTACTATCCGGTGATAGAACTCTGGTGCCCTCTCCTCAATCTCCAATTTTCTAGGCTTCCTTCCCGGACCAAAACCATGAAGACTCCTCTCCTAAATGAATCACTTAGCCCTCTGGTCTATGTAACATTGATTACTCTCCTTATTGGCAAACTTTATGTAATCCACTTCCTCCTCTTTGGCCATGTTTATCACTATAAGAGAAAATTTTTGAGTTACTCAATATGCTAATAATTGCATAATAAGAAATCACTAGAGGGACGGGGAGATAAAAATGAAGCAAGTTATAAAATCTTCCAGCCTAAATAGCTACTATTTTCGGACCTCCATCGCGATGAACATCACCTCGTCATAATAAGTCATTGCGATGAGACTCATTCTATCACGACAGTCCATTGCGATGAAACAACTCCTGTCACAATGAGGTCATCTTCCCTAGCCAACTTTTTCAAAAAATGGTGATTTCAAGGATACACTTTGTTTTACCAAGATATTTCTCAGATCGGGCATAGCCCACCAACATACAACTCATATACACATGTTTTATAGTGACTCAAACTTCAAAAAGAAAGCCCAAGAATTTGAATTCAATTTCAAGAAATCTTCCTACCATTACTACCCTATTTTGAGTCTAAGACTCCATAAACTTCGTGGGAATAATGAAGGGGGTAGTGTAAACACTTTGACAATGTAAAGTTAGTAGGCATGCCTTCTAAATCTACCCCATAAAAGCAAGAAATTGTCCCACACCCCAAAAACCTAATTTCTACTGAAAAATCATAATAGATTCTAAATCTATGAAATTTATGCATAATGATCACGATTTAAGTTATGAAAGGGTTCTTACTTTGGAAAATCAATGTAGAGTGAGTAGAATTTAAGGAGGTTTCGTGTGGGAGGAAGGAGAATAGTTTTAAAATAAGAGAAATGAACATCTCCCATTTTTAAAATTGCTTGATTGCTCATCGCAGTGGGACACGCCTCATCGCGATTGTTCGCCACGATGAGACTCTGTCCATCTCGATGAGGCAGCTCATGGCAATGTGAATTGATCCACTGTGATGAGTCAGCCAGGTTTGTCGATTGCTTTGGGGTTATCTTTTATTTGTTAAAATCCATTTCGCCTTTTTGACCCGGGGATGGTTGGAAAAATTCTAAACTCTCTTAACTGGTTCTTTCCCCGATGATAGGATAATAAAAACAAAGGAACTTTCTTCATACCTAACATTCGGTTCGCTTTAGCTGCGCCCTAAGATCTCAATAAGGAGACTGCAAATATAAGGTGTTCCAAGGTGACGAATGATTAGATTAAGCTAGTTATTAATAAACTCGTGCCTTGCTCTGTTTGGGTCCATTCAGGGATGAACGGTTAATAAATTGGTATCTATTACAATGACTTGTCCCATTGTTATTGAAAAAGTAATGATAAAAGTAATCAAATTAGTATTTTTGGGATATGATTAATTATGTTAAATTGTGGGGTTGATTTTTAGGGTGTTTATATAAATCACGGGTGTAAAATGTGGCCAAGGACAACCTGCCAGCGTCCCTCATCATGACGAGCTTGAGCTCATTGTGATGGTTCGTCACAGGGAAGGAGGTCTCGTCATGACAGTCCATCGCGATGAACCAACGCTCATCACGATGAGAGCACGGGATAGAAACACGGACTAGAACCTGTCATCCTTTATTCCAAAAAAGAGGTTTTCTCCTAAAAATGCCCCAGCTCTCTCTCAATCCTATAAAAGCAAGAAAAGAGAGAGAAAACTCTCAAAAAAAGGGTTGTACTTCCCTTCCCCTCGTGATAACCATTCCTCCAGATTTCCTAGGATTAGGATGGCATTCAAGTTGCACGCATCTTAGAAGCAACCTATCATTCAAGGTACGTTATGGTTAAATAATAGCAAGACTTTATTAGTAAGCATAATTCCTGTATAAAAATTGATGGAGACAATATGCTTAGGCCTTCGGGCACGAAGTCTGAATGGCAATAGCTGGATGTAGTTAATAAGCCTTGATTGTGAATGATTATGTGTATGATGAGTGTGCCTAGGATATAATGAATTGAGATCTAAGCCTTGTGTTAGATAGCTAGGTGATGCCTGAACCGTAGAGAATCTAGTCGGTCAGGAGAATAACTTTAGAACAATTATTAATTAAGTTATGATAAGTTTGGATGCCTAGTTGAAGTGGTTGAAGCCCTATTATAATAGCTTGGGAACCCTTAGTATATTGACCTAATGGTTATGTCCCGAGATTGTTATGATCGATTTTGAAAACTAAGGTTTCAAAACCTTTTCATAACTTTAACAAAAATTACTATTTTTGATTTTAATATTTTGAAAATATTTAAAGAGAGTCGCCACTTAATTTTACGAAAATTAAGAAACCATTTAAAAAGGTAATTTTAAGAAAAAACCTTTATTGAAAATCAGAGTCTAGGTAAGGGTTCAAGATAAATTCGAAAGAGGTGTTAGGCACTTTCAAAAATTCACAAAGTGTGGTTCCAGCGGATTAAACTTATTTGGCTAATTTTGAAAATTCTTGAGTTAAAAGCGATTTATTTAGCACTTTAATTATGACATTAATTTAATAGATGAATTAACTTTATAATTTGGATACAACTTTAGTTAAACAACCTGATATCTATATGAAACTAGTTATTGAATTAAACTCGTTAATCCAACCTCCAAATTTCTAGACATATGGACTTTACTTATAATGCCTAAGAGACATGAGTTGTCTTTGAGCTATTTAAGCAAACTTGATATTGTGCCTCAATTTATGGCAAATCTGTTTTGAGAAAACTTTTTTCAAAATCCACTTTTGTATAAATGTTTGAAGTATAAGAAAGATTTGAACTGACATGTTGAAGAAAACACATTATCAACTCACATTATTCGAAAACTCTTTCCGGGATTTCATCTAGTACATGTAAAATAAGTTAGTAATTCAAATAAGCAAAATAATCTAACTTAAAACAATAACAATATTAAAACTCAGATTTGTATATGAGAATAAATGTTTGGCCTCAGCCCAACTCTTCTATTATCCCTGCCTTTCTTTGATATTCGGATTTTCAGCTAAAATTTCTCATTTTAAGCCTTCTCAGGCAGCTGTTGCCGCATTCTTTCTTCCACTATAAATTTTCATTTCACTTGAGATTTTGGCTCAAAAACAAATTGTTATTCCCGCCATTGTAACATAGCCTTTGGCAGATATTAGCGGGAGCTGACTCGAGAAGATCGAATGCAAGGAGATAGAAGTCCAATTGGACTCGTTTTAGGAAGTTCATGCACAAAAAGATAAGGAAAGGAGGATTAGAAAATGCAAAGGATCGATCCTAAGCTTAGAATTTTAAACATGTTCTTCAGAAATCATTCAATCAAAATAGCAACCATTCAAGGAGAGAATCTGCACATCTCTTGGAATTTAAACACACCAACTTTGTAATAATAGTATTTAGAATTGAAAATCCAAGCAGTCTATACATACATAGCATGCATATGAGTTCTGAAACAAACTGAAAAATCCATCTTTAATGTATGTGGTAGAAAATTCAAGTTATTATTCATACTTGTCTACTCAAAACCAATTTAGGTAAGACATGAACCCAAGATATTTTGCACTATGTCAACCATTTAGGAGAATAAAGAGGAAATATCTTTAACCCTTTAACCATGAACTAACATGTCACAAATACCAATAGAAATCAACTCGGATAGACGATAGTTGAAGAAGACTTAACAAAGATGGAACGATGCATTGACATTTCAGGCACCCAAGTAGATAATATTACAACACAAACAAGCAATAAAACAAACCTAGACAACCTCTGAACTCAACCAAACCAAAGGACTTTTTGAAGAAAGAAATTGAATTTTACTATTGAAAACATAACTGTTTCAAGGGAGCCGATATTTGCTTAATCAAAAATTTGATTTTGAGATGGAAGGTGGGTAAGTGCTTTTTCATTTTTACTTACAACAAAGATCCAGTTTAATGATCACAAGCTTACTCAAAACTTGAAGAAAAAAGGGGACAAAATCATAATATATGAGAGAGATAAACAGAGATGACATGTTCATACTTTCATTTTATTCATAACCGCACAAATAATTGGGCTTGAGAGAACAAAATAAAATAGCAAGATATTTACTTCACTACACAAATACATTGACAAGTTTGACTATTCACTAAAAAAACCTTCAAATGAATTAAATACTACAGTAAGCAAGCAATAAAGAAACAACATATTAAATCCAATACTTAAACTAATCAACCAAATACATAAAGAACACATAAAATAAATAAGAGTAGAGACGGAGAATTACATTTTGTTGTGCAGCGAACTCAGGACGACGAGCTTCAACTGGAACTCTTCACCACATCACCGAAATTCAGACTGATTTTAATGGAATCAAAAAGATTTTTAGTGTGTTTTCGCCTCTACAACTCTTGGTTCTTATGAGCCAGAAATTGATTCTCTAAAAGATTTAAAGAATTTCCTCAAAAGCCAAACCTTAGTTCTGAGGAGAAGGCCCTAATTTATAGGAAAATTCTAGGGCAAAAAGATGGGGGGAAATGGAGGATTTTCTGAAATAACACTTGGGGAATTTGAAATTCAAACGAGAATTTGTCCTAGCCAAGTGAGATGGAGTTATTGTTCGTACTGAAATGAGAGGAATCAGCCGTGATAAAGAAGACGCGTGATAAAAGGGAGAGAGAATAGAAGGGGGGGCGCGTAGGAGAGAGGGTGTAGGAGCATGTGTGTGTTTATGTTGTAAGGGACTAATATTTTTTATAAGGAACATGGGGAATGGGCCGGTTCAAGAGCTGTTTTGGGCTGAAAGGGATGAATTTGTATTTACAAAATGGACAACTTCTTGCAATTGTAGCCAAATTGAACTCAAAATAATTGAGACACATTATTCATTTTAATTGACTAACCAAGCTTCTCAACCTTACAGTGTAAAATAATTACCTCATAAAATAGACTAATAATATTAACCTCAATTAAACCCTTATTTTATATGAAAATAATAAAAAAATGATTTCCCCAAATAAATATTTTCTATATAACATATACATTTCTTTTATTGCAAAAATGATAAAATTGCCTTGAAAATATTTTAATTTTTGTAAAATAATTATTTTAAATTGTTAAAATTGAAGAAGCTCGAGTAATTAATTAAAATTGTGAAAGGTCAAAATTGGATGTCAACAACTGCTCCTTCCTTTGGGTAGGGTGGATGCAAGAAACCCTAGGCAATGGAAATTGATGATCCCTATTTTGTCCGACTATAAATTCACCTTTTGGAAAGCGGTTGGTTTTTTACACTGATTTCAAGGAATTATGGCCGGACTGCAGTATCAGATTTCCTATATATCTCTGGTTACATGAAAATTCAAGCCACTTGTAGTTTAAGATGCTTGATTTTACGCATGATTTTTGAAGAATTCAAAAGCTATCCTGATTTCAGATTAAGAAGAGATCAGAAAGCTGGGGAGTAAGAAGATTGGGGAGTTTGGAATGCAGCTGAGTTTTCAACTCAGAGTCCACCTATATATACCTAGACTCAGGAAATCAGGATGCTTGTAGTTTAACTCAATCGATTGAAAAAACAATATCTTATGTTAAGATAGCCTTTGTGGCTCAAGATGAGTGACAAATGTATCGAGGATGAAAACGAGGCTTACAACCTCTCAACTTAAAGGTGGTGCACTTCACATCCAAAAGTAAGAACTTACATGGTCATAATTTCCAAAGCCCTAAGTGCATTATCACTTGGATTAGAAAAAATGATGAATATTGCTTTAAGTGTGAGTTAAAAAAATACCATAGATGCGAAGCTAAAAACTGAAAGTTGTTAAAATAAAAGAAATAACCCACATGCCTTCTCACAGGGGTGTGGTGTGATTGTGGTAGAAATCGATCCTCAACTCTAGTCCAAGGAGTTTGATATTTCTTTTCAGACTATGTCCTAGTTTGCTGCTAAGAAAAAGTTCCATATTGTGTTGTGTCTATTTTGATATTGTCCGCACATGTGGCTTATGTATGCTGCAAAATCTGAGATAAATGATCAGTAGAAAATGTAATTATGGTAATACCATCTTTGTGGTGCTTTATCTGATTGATAACATCACTTGTAACATCTTAAATAAGCGGTCGTGCTTGTGTAGATATATGGTCGTCACTTTGATGCCCTTTTTTTGTAGATTCATGGAGTCATATTGACGCCCATGTTGATATGTGGATTCACTTTGACTTCTTGATGCCAAAAAACATGTGGAGTCACTTTGATGCTGATCAACAAATGACATCACTTTGACGCTGATAAGTAAGTGGTGTCACCTTGATGCCGATAAATAAGTGGAGTTACTTTGACGCGGATAAATAAGTAGTATCACTTTGACACCAATAGATAAGTGGAGTCACCTTAACACTGATAAATAAGTGGAGTCACTTTGACGCAGATAAAAAAATGGACTCATTCTGATGCCAATAAATAAGTGGTGTCACCTTGACACTAATAAATATGCAGAGTCACTTTGACACTGATAAATAAGTGGAGTCACTTTGACACTGATAAACATGTTGAGTCATTTTGACGCTGATCAATATGTGGAGCCATTTTGATGCCGATAAATAAGTAGAGTCACTTTGACGCTAATAAAAGAGTGGTTTCACCTTGATGTCGATAAATAAGTGAAGCCACTTTCACACCAATAAATAAGTAGAATCACTTTAGTATCGATACATAAGTGGTGTTACCTTGATGCCAATAAATAATTTAGAATCACTTTGATATCGATAAGTAAGTGGTATCACCTTGACACTGATAAATATTTGGAATCACTTTGATACCAAAAATAAATTGTATCACCTTGACGCCAAAACATATTTAGAGTCACATTGATGCCAATAGATAAGTGGGATCACTTTGATACCGATAAATATTTGTAATCACTTTTATACTGATAAATAAGGGGTGTCACTTTGATGCTAATAAATATTTGGAGTCACTTTTACACCAATCAATATGTGGTGTCACTTTGATGCTGATAAATGATTCAAACATAATAAATATGCCATGTTGAAAGAGGTGACGATCCAATATAATATAATGTGTCACATTGAAGGAGGTGATGATCCAACATACTATAATATATCACATTGTTGGAGCTGGTGATCCAACATAATATGATATGTCATGTTGAAGAGGTGATGGTCCAACATAATATAATATGTAACGTTGAAGAAGGTGACGATCTAACATAATATAATATGTCACGTTGAAAGAGGTGATGGTCCAACATAATATAATATATCACATTAAAAGAGGTGACAGTTTAACATAATATAATATATCACGTTGAAGGAGGTGATGATCCAATATAATATAATATGTCACATTGAAGGAGGTGATGGTCCAGCATAATATGATATATCACATTGAAGGAAGTGATGATCCAATATAACATGATATATCATATTGAAGGAGGTGATGGTCTAACATAATATAATATGTCACGTTGAAGGAGTAGATGGTCCAACATAATATGATATGTCACGTTGAAGGAGGTGGCGGTCCAACATAATATAATAAGTCACATTGAAAGAGGTGACGGTCCAACATAATATGATATATCACATTAAAGGAGGTGGTGGTCCAACATAATATAATATATCACATTGAAAGAGGTAACGGTGTAACATAATATGATATATTACGTTGAAGAAAGTGATGATCGAATACAATATGTCATGTTAAAGAAATAATGATCCAATATGACATGTCACATTAAAGAAAGTGACGATCCAATATAATATATCACATTAAAAAGAGTAACGATCAATTATAGTATATCACATTGAAGAAAGTGATGATCCAATATAATATATTATGTTAAAAGAAGTGACGATCCAATATAATATGGTGTCCTTACAGAATGAGCATAGAGAACTAAACATTAGTTAATGGGGAAAACATCAAAGATAGAGAGTACGGACTTAGTCAAATAGACTTGTTGTTTAACATCTCCGATTGTTCTTGAAGACTTTGTCAATTCTGTGCTCACAGAAAAAAAATTAGTTTGAAAATAAAGATATTAACATATGTTGATCCATCTAAATGCGTCAAAAAGACCTGGTAACTATGAAAAGCGTATGATCCCTATACAAATGTGTTGAGAGGGATTCTGACATTGATTGAAGGCTCTAATGGCCGATTAGGGATACCACGTAAGGAGGATTCCTACTTCAAATGGAATCTCTTATAAAAAGAAGATTTGTTGATAAAGAAAGTCTTTGAAGCTTAAAATTGAATGAAGTTTTTTTGAAATTATTTAACCATTTCAAAAATCTGCCCTTGTTTCCAGTCGAAGGGTACTTAATTGAAATAGTTTTGAAAGAAAAAATAATTGACTGATTCAAAACATGACTCAGTTTCCTCTGAGGGTCTATAATTTGAAACAGTGGGAAGACTGGATTCTTATGTAAGATTACCTACGTATCTTGCTGGAACAAGAATTAGGTCCAAAGTTGTTCGAGCCCGAAACTGGTAGAATTTGTAGAGAACGTAAGATTTGATCAGAAAGATGAAGGATTAGATTTGTCAATATACGAATCAATCTATTGAACTGGATCCTTTGCATTGGAAATCCTTGAAAGACTTGTTCAAGTCATAGCCTGATGACCTTCTAGCTTGATTCCTCGAACTTAGCATTTGCCTCTAGTTCTTGTCATGGAAAGTGAGATTTGCAGAACGTCACCTACGTAGTTTAAACACAATTATTAACAACATAAACTTTACTGTAATGAAATAGAAGATCAATTTGAAGATGAAGTTGTTTGGCTTATAATGATTTGGATATAGTGGTCCAGATGACATCTCCTGATCATAGTCATTGTGCCTGACTATTTTACCTACAAAATTTAGAAAGAGTGTTAAAATTCATAATGAGATATCAGAAATAAATGGAGATAAAAAGAGATGTGAAGTTGTCTGAAATATTAGGGCGAGGCTAATATGGGTCTAATGATGCCCTTTGTTCACGCTCGGTGATCTCAGTGTTGTGACTTTTGTGACATCATTTTTCCTGCAACCAAAGAAAAATTCTTAGTTTTGAGAGACTGGTTCGTGTTGGTTTGCCTTGCTCTCTTGGTGCTCCTTCTTGCACTTGATTTAAACACTTTTCTAGCCTAGAAATGCAGTATTTGTGAAATTTTTTAGGACCTCCCTAAAAAGATTTGTCCCAGTTTGAAACACAGAAAAACTCTTGAACTTCTTTGTAAATTTTAGTGTCACTTAGAATTTTTGAGATCCTCTCAAAAATTCTGCCCCAGTTGCAGTTTCAACAAACTTTAGTGTTCAATCTTGTATCAAATGTCAAATTTCGTGAAATTTTTTAGACCTTCTCAAAAAAATTTACCCAGTTGCATACTTCAATGTGATCTCCAATTCTGATTTGCTGGAGAAAATCTTCTTCTACCGAATTTTTGAGATCCTCTCAAAAAATTTATCCCAGTTTTTATTGTAAATAAAAATAAAAATCTTATGGGGACTATGACTGGGCTATCGTGGCACCTATGTATCCCTATGAGGCAGAAATCAGGTCAAACATAGTTCCAACCATAAGTTAAGGAGAAATTGAAATTTTTTTTATAACGTGACCGAAGCCAAAGTAGGCTGGCAATGTATTCCTTTAGGGAAATCAGGTAGAACGTAGTTCACACTATAAATAAAAGTGAAATTACAAGAATATTAAATCATAAAGTATGATTACAGAAAAATAAAATGACAAAGTACGATTACAAGAAAAGAAAAAAATAAAGTGTGATTACAAGGAAAGAAAATGATAACTTCAAAGTGCAATATAAAAAAATGCCAAAAGTGCAATTTTGAGAAAAATTTAATCTTTGTTGAAACTGCTCAGACAAATCATTACTCCTTGTGATTGGGCAATGAATTGTTGCTCATATTTTCTTCTGTAATCACCTTGTTGTCAATCAAGTCTTAAATTTTATGCTTGAGAAACATACACCCTTCTATACTGTGTCCTACTACACCTGAGTGATAGTCACAATATGGATTGGCTCGATACCATTTTGCAACAGGATTCATTAGTTTTCCCTCAATTGGGTGGAGTATTGTAACACCCCAAATATCCTAAGCTAATATCCGAACCTTTTTTCATGAGTGTAATGATTATTTCCCTAGTGTGGTGAATACTTTGGATGTGAATCATATTCATAAGAAACTCCTATCATCAAGTTAAGTTGCAAGCACCTCACCCAAATAAGTTTTCATGTAAGACTAAACTAGGGTCAATTTTAATCGATCATTAATCCTAAAATGTAAAAAGTTAAGTAGCTTAGTACCCTTCAAATTAAAGTTTTTTGAGTCTTCTTTCCAACGCCACTAATCGCGCATTAATCTGAGTCCATAGTAAAAAGTTATGGGCATTTTACTGCAACACTATCAGTGACTACGGACAGGGATGATGAACCGTGGTTCAGAACCACGGTCTGTACTGTAACTCATGATTTCTGACCTGAACCTTAAAATTTTCATTTTCAAAGTCATTGGTTGGTTCATGATCCGTAGTTCAAAACCACGGTCCGTAGAGTGACCCGTGGTTTATCAAAATTCAGCTTTTCTTCCCTAAATTCCATGAGTGACTTGATGGGTCGTCATTCTGAATGACGGACCATCCTGTAACTCATGGAATGGAATTCCAGTAGACTCCCAAAAGTGGTTCCTAAAATCACAAACCAAATGATGGTCAGTCATTCACTTTGACGGGCCGTACACTAACCCGTGGTCCCTGAAGCCGAGTCATTTCATAAGTTTTTCTAAGTTTAATTCGAGGGGTATTTTTGTAATTTTCCACTCTCTTAACTCCTACACTAAATTGTTTTAAGCCTATTTAGAAGGGTTTTTATTTCCATTTGGCCTAAATTCTCTCCCATTCTTTCAATCAAGTTCTAAAAGAAGAAAAAGAGTTCCACCCTCTCAAGATTCAAGTTAGGGTTTCATCTCCAAGTCTCCATCCTCAAGTCCCAAGTTAAGAAAGCTTCTAGTTCATGTATTTGAGTATTCAATAATAGGTTCCTTTCACCCTTTTGCCCAAAATCCCCAATTCTTATTTTGAATTATGAACTTGTGAAATTAGGGTTTTGATCTAAATTGGGAAAACTTATGAAATCAGTTTCTAAGCATAAATTCATGGTCACTCATTATTAATTTATGATTTGATTAAGGTTCCTTAGGTGATTTCAAAATCCCATGCATTAAAGTTGATTTCTAGCATGATTTCTTTCAAGTTGTGGATTTGTAAGTCAGGGTCCTTACTCAATCCTCTTGGGATTTTCTATTAAGTGTTTTCTCATGATTCCTCCATGGATTTTAAGCTCAATTTCATGCATTGATATTATGATCTCAAGTACCTTATGAAAATTTCATGCCTAATTCTTCAAGTATGAATTTAGAAAGAAAAATATGTTTTGAACTATAGCTATGCTAAGTTTTTAAGAATTTATGGTTTGAACTTGCATGACATTAGACATGCCCTTATGCTTTCCAATTATTTTGACACTTGATGTGTCATAAGTATTGTAGTATTTAGCACCGAGCGATAAGGGTCTAAGTAACCCAAGTCTAAAACTATGTTACCAACATAGGGTAAGAGGGTCCTCATTAGTAGAGAGCGTCTCCTCACGTTTATGAAAGAAGGACCTCGTTAGTAGAGAGTGTCATCCCATGTTTATCTAAGAGGGTCCTCGTTATTAGAGACGTCTCCTCCCGTTTATGAAAGAAGGACCTCGTTAGTTGAGAGTGTCACCTCATGTTTATGAAAGAGGATCCTCGTTAGTAGAGAGTGTCCCCTCATGCTTTTGGAAGAAGGTCCTCATTAGTTGAGAGTGCCCTTTACGTATATGAAAAGGGAGTCCTCGTTAGTTGAGAGTGTCTCCTCGGTTATTTATGAAAATGAATTTTTGTAGCTCACATGGTCTATTGTCGGTTAAAAGAAACTCCCGTACGAATACTTTCAAGTTTTCTAAATTTATGATATCTTATTGAGGTTTTGACTTCTAACTCGTGCTTATTACTCAGAACTATGATATTCACTTATGATACCCTTATTATGCATAAACTCAGTTTTAAATGCGTTTAAATATGTTTTCATTATTTTATGCATATTCCACATATTCAGTACATCCTATAGTACTGACGCATATTTGTGCTGCATCTTCTTGATGATGTAGATACAAGTTTCCATTCTCAGGTTTGTGGTTAGACTACACCAGATACCTCGATAGTGTTGGTGAGTCCTCATTCTTCGAGGGCTAGTATCAGTCTAGTTATTTCGTTTATCTCTCTTTCAGATTTTTGAGTTAGTTGGGGTCTTGTCCCATAAACTCTTATGATAGTTTAGAGGCTTCAGACATAACTAAACTTTTATTCCGTGTTTGGGTTTGGTACTTCTTTGACCTTGTTCTTATTTAAGTTATGGTTGCCTATCGTTATCCAGTATGTTTTCTCTTTGTTTTCTTGTATTGATCTGAGTGTGCTATGACCAAGGGTTAACTTGGGGGCACTTGTGGTCCTGGGTCTCATGTTACGTCTAGGGGGTAGCCTCGGGGCATGACAAACTTGGTATCAGAGCCAGGTTCAAGAGTTCTAGGGTGTCTGAAAGTCGCATTGAGTAGTTTTCTTTTCATGGGTGTGAAGTGCGCCACACTTATGAGAGGGGATCTATGAGGTGTCTTAGGAAAAACTTCCCTTCTTTCATGATCAATATCATGCGATAGAGTTTAACCCTATTACTCCTCTCATTCGTTCTTGTTATGTTTCATATTATGCCTCCTCGATGTGCTATGCCTCCTTGAGATACTCGGAATGCTAATCCTCTGATTCCAGACCCTGAAGTCTCGAGTGCAGAGTTTAGGAATGCTATCTACATGCTAGCTTAGGTTGTGGCCGCTCAGTACAATCAGCATGCGCCTATCCCCATCCACCCTCTAGGTGGAGTAGTTGTTGGTCGATTTCAAGAGTTTATTCGCATGAACCCGCCTAAGTTCTGGGGTTCAAAAGTTGGTGAAGATTCGTTAAATTTTGTGGATGAGGTGAAGAAGATCTTGGGTGTGATGTGGGTGTTTGGACTTGAGAGTGTTGAGCTACCTTCCTATTAGCTAAATGATGTAGCTCATATCTGGTTTTCATAGTGAAGAGAGACTAGAGCTAGGGACGTAGTCCCTATTACGTCCCTATGACTTGGGAGTGTTTTAAGAGATCTTTCCTCGACCGGTTCTTTCCTCGAGAGTTGAGGCAAGCTAAGGCTGAGGAGTTTGTGAACTTGAGGCAGGGATCGATAAGAGTTCATGAGTACAATTTGAGGTTCACTTAGTTGTCTAGGTATGCTTCATCTATGGTAGCGGACCCACAGGATCAAATGAGTAAGTACATCTACGGAGTGTCAGATTTGGTGAAGAAAGAATGTAGGTCCTCTATGTTATTGAGTGATATGAATATTTCCTGACTCATGACTCATGCTCATTAGATCGAGGGAGACAAGTTGAGAGAGATAACTAGGGAGAACAAGAGGGTCAGATCTGAGGTTCAGGGTTTAGCCATCAGAGGTTCGAGGATGGACACCGTTCTTCTTTTTAGAAGAGGTCATCAGGACCTGTGCATTCTTTCATCTAGTGCTCCTACTCAAGCCCCCAGGCTTTGTCATGATCAGGCAGGTGGTGGATCAGGTTCTTATTCGTAGGGTAGTATTGCAAATGGGAATCCTTACCCTACTTGCGACACATATGGTAAAAGTCATCATGGTGAGTGTCTAGCTGGTTCAGACGGATGTTTTTGGTGTAGTCAGGTTGGACACAAGCTTAGGGATTTCCCTTCAGCTAAGAAGGGACATAGAGGTGGTAGTACTCAGTTTGCTCCAGCAGCCTCAGGAGGTCGACTGGCTCAGTAGGGTACAACTTCTAGTTTCGGTAGTGGTTAGCACCAGAATCGCCTTTATGCCACGTTATCCCACCAGGACCATGATGGTTCCCTGGACGTTGTTACTG
Source organism: Jaltomata sinuosa (assembly GCA_003996215.1). Lineage (NCBI taxonomy): Eukaryota > Viridiplantae > Streptophyta > Magnoliopsida > Solanales > Solanaceae > Jaltomata > Jaltomata sinuosa. The sequence continues at coordinate 228,256 of QJPP01003107.1, read as the reverse complement.
GAAGGTTGAAAGTCTCTCCTATAGATATGTATGCTTTATTGACCCCCGATGCCTCTTTACTCTTGTATGACTTCCTTCGTTGCTCGTAAATTCGGAGTTAGTCCAAAACAGCTTTCAGAACCCTTTTTGTGTTTATTCCTATTGGTGAGTCAGTCCTAGCCAAGGAAATTTACTGAAAGTTTTCCCTATCTCAGTCCTTTATAGAGTCTCTTCAGTGGGTCTAGTAGAGTTGGAGATGACTGATTTTGGTGTTACTCTTGGTATGGATTGGTCGGAGTTTGAGATTGAGGATTGGGTGTTTCTGAAAGGGGTCACCCATGATGGGTGTGATGAGCTGTGGTAAGAATGGGAAGCGTAATCCCCGTTGAGTAGGTCCTTGCCAGATTCTGAGGAGAGTTGGTAATGTTGCTTGTAAGTTGGGGTTGCCACCAGGTTTAGAAGCGGTTCATCCGGTTTCAGTTTGAAGTAGTAGTTTATCCTTAGTATGTTCCTCCGATCCTACTCCACCAGTTTCCTTCATGATCCTAGCATGCATTCATGTTTTCCGAAGTTAGTTCAGTTATGTTATAAGTTTAGAAGTCAATTTTCATGCTTGTTCTTCAGTTTTCATGTTTTGTCATTTGGTTGGGCTATTATCTCACTAGTTTCCCTTGCTTAGTCTTCATTCGAGGATGAATGATCCCAAGGGAGGGATATTATAACACCCCAAAAATCCTAAGCTAATATCCGAACCTTTTTCCATGAGTGTAATGATAGTTTTCCTAGTGTGGTGAGTGCTTTGGATGTGAATCATGTTCATAAGACACTCCTATCATCAAGTTAAGTTGCAAGAACCTCACCCAAGTAAGTTTTCATGTAATACTAAACTAGGTTCAACTTCAATCGACCATTCCTCCTAAAATATAAAGAGTTAGGTAGCCTAGTACCCACCAAATTAAAGTTTTTTGAGTTTCTTTCCAACACCACTGACCGCGCATTTATCTAAGTCTGGAGTAAAAAGTTATGGGAATTTTACTGCAGCACTATCAGTGACTACAGACAGGGATGATGAACCGTGGTTGAGAACCATAGTCCATATAGTGACTCGTGATTTCTGACCTAAACCTTAAAATTTTCATCTTCAAAACCATTGGTTGGTTCACGACCCGTAGATCAAAACCGCGATTGGATCGGGTAACACGCCTGGTATATGTTTACTAACGGTTGGCTTGGGTACCACGCCTGGTACGGGGATACTAATGGTTGGCTCAGCTACCATGCCTAGTACAGGTTCTATATTGGTTGGCTCGGGTACCACGCTTGGTATGGGTTTGATCTAACTTGTTTTGATTGTATATGCTGACGATGGTTCCATGAGTGGACCGGGTTGATTGTTAAATCTGTGATTGATTATATTGGTCCTTGAGAGGCCGAGTTGGTACACTTAAATATGGGGATGGTCCTGTGGTGGACCGGGTATTACATGTAAACACTAGGTGTTAGTATAGAGATCCTTGGTCTGTCCGGGAAGGATAAGAAGGGTATATGCTACTGTTATTTGCTTATTGTTTAAGATTGATTATTGAACCTGTTCCATGTTGTTGATAAGTTTAGAAGGAAGACTGAGAGTCTGGAATTATATTATCACGGGTTTACTTTATTGCATTGTTGCATTTTGATATTGGTTCCATGAGTGGACCGGGTTGTGTTGTTGAGTTGTGATATTTGCTTATGGTCCTTGAGAGGCCGGATTATTATTATTGATCTATGAGTTTGGTCTTGGTGTAGATCGGGTTGCATGTTTAACACTTAGGTGTTGTTTAGGGGGATCCAGGGTAGGTCCGGGCTAGGTAAAATGGCTTAATTGTTGGTTGTTGTTGATGGTTGATCATACTTATAAAAGTGGATCACAGGTGATTAATAAGCTAGGGGAATGACTGAGAGTCAGGCATCGTGCTACTAGCTGGTATTGTCACATTGGGGAATTGCCTAGGGACCCTAGCGAGGTACATATACTCTTGAGTAGTACCACGAGGGTAGTGGGTCTGGATTGACAGTGACTGGGTTGTTTCTGGATGCATAGTCATAGGGGTTGACTAGGATAACGGAGAGGTAGTCAGGGTTGGACTTAGTGGTTGGGTTAAGGCTAAGGTGACTTGGGAAGTCTAGGGCTAAGGTTACTTGGGAAGTCTAGGGTTAAGGTGACTTGGGAAGTTTAGGGCTAAGGTGACTTGGGAAGTCTAAGGTTAGTGTGACTCGAAAGTCATTGAGAGTGAGGGAGTTGGCAGCGGAAGGAACATGAAGGGTTGAGGTTTGGATTGTAGTTAGATGGGTGACGCGATGTTGGGTTGGGATAAAGGAGGATGTTGGAGGATGGAACTATATTGGTTATTATCATGCTTTCCCTAATTTTCTTATATGATGGTATGAGTGGATTCGGGTCGACCGATGATGCCTACCAGTACGTGTGTTTGTACTGATTCTACTCTTGCTATACCTTTTTGGTATAGTCTTGTTGCAGGGTTGGTGATGTTTCATAGGTACATGACGAGGGCGATCTCCAATAGCTTCTGTCTTTCGATTCTATGACGGAATTTATATCTCTTTTAATTTTTTTGCATAAATCCTATAGTAGCTCTTGTACTTGTTTAGACTAGGTCCTAGGGAGGGTGTTTTAAAGATGTAAAATGGTTTGTATTGTATTTCTTCATAAAGGAGTTTTCCTGAATAAAAGGTTGTAAAGGTTTTCATGTATAAAAAATGAAGGTTTATGGTTATACTTGAGTTTTTCCGCATTTACCTATTGGACGGGTGGTAAGAGTTCATCTATCTAGGTGCATAGCATAGGCGCCCGCACAGCCCGATAGGTTGGGTCGTGACAGGAGCAGCCTAGGAGGGTTTTTGGAACAACCTTCATCCTTTTTGTAACTAAAGAGGAGAAGTCCAATATAAAATCCATGTTTTCTAGCTACTGCTTCCATCAGCCTGCTATAGTGGCCTACCGGCCGCTACAGCGGTGGTGCTATAATCAAAAAATTCCCACTATAGCGGGATGACATCAGCCTGAGCAAAACTTCAATTTCTAAAATTTTTCTTTGAGTCACCCCAAATAAATTTAATACGGAGTAACATATTTTTATAATCCCCGCAATCCACAATGAGGTGCCTCTAAATAACGATTGAATAGTTCGTTACAACATATACCAATTTACCCATCGTTCATCCCCAAAAGATTTTTTAAAGTGGAAGGAAAAGAAAGAGCTAGCCCCTTGAATCCTATTTCCCTACCTTGACAGCGTAATTATAACCTTACGCAAACCATCGAAACCTCCATTTCTAAAGGTGTATCCAACTCAAGCAAAAATTAATTCAATTCTGCTCAGCCAGGGAATCCATTCCCGAGTTCTCAAGTAATCTGAGGCCTTGATAATGTACTGAGTCGGATAGATTAAATGAGTGAAACAATAAAATTTCCCTCCCCTCAGTGGTCTGGACCCTGCTATAGCGAGAATAATCCCGCTATAACGGCACTGCTATAACATCCAACCTCCCGCTATAGTAGGTGGTAACAATTTATAGGGGTGAGAAATGGGTTTCTCGCTTATTCCACCCCTATTTTACCCAAAAACACCACCTTTCCCCCAATCACATGGCTCCCTATGTTAGAAAAACGAGGTATAATCGTAACCCTTTACTTTTCTTACTTCATTGCACAAATATAGATCGTTTTATGCTTGAATTTGGTGAATAGAATAGACGTAGGGTTGGTTTGTGAATTTTGAAGTTTTGCTTTGAGTTGGTAGAATCCTCAAAGCATGGATGCTTCGCATTCATTTAAAATGCTCCCAAAGCGTTCTTGGCGTAAGAATTATGGGGTTCATGGCCAAAAATGGGTTCAAAATGGGTAGGGAATGTGAAGGGTTATTCTTGTTGAAAAATAGTGATATGGGCGATTTGTAGGAGTTACAATGCCCAAATGTTTACATGAAATAGTAGTAGGGTACTTTGGAAACACTAAACTGAACTTCAAATGTTAAAAACAAAATTTTGGGTCAAGAGGCGCCATTGATGCACCTTTTGAAAATTTGGGACGATGAAGGTTGTTATAGCAAAGCAAGGCTGCTACAGCGATTCCTTCATAGCAGATATATTTCCGCTATAGCGCCATTGCCAAAGTGGGAGGCTGCAGGCAGTAGCCTCCTAGATAGGTCAAAAATATGATTTTTCTCTGAATTGATTTCCTTGCATCTTACAAGTTCTAATCCAACCCTTTATTAATTTTGTAGAATCAACAACTCCATAGATGCCAACCAGGAACACATCCCACCTTACAAAAGGTTCCCCGATGATGCTAGTTGAGAGAGATATCTTGACTATCGGAGGATTAGTTTCTATTATAAGAGGGGTTTTTGAATGAGAGGGGTGGAAGAACAAGCAGGGGCTTTTTATAACAGGCTCCAGGAGTTTGGATGGGTCCCATTGATGGAAGCTCCCCCTTTTGGGCATTTAGGCAGGGTGAGGGAGTTCTATGCTATACTCCGCACTGTCCGTTGGGATGACCCCATCCCCACCATCCATATCTGAGGAGTGGATGTCCCCGTTGATGTCTTGACAATCAATGAGGTTCTAGGAGTGCCTCATGTTTCAAATGCTGCATATGAGGCCAAGCTCTGAGAGATGGATATAAAGTGGCTGAGGGACACACTGATAGAGGAAGGTTTTACGGACCAGGTCTACTATCCTAGCACCAAGGGTGTCACGAGTACCTACTTCACTGCCTATGCTAGGAGGTGGCTAAACTTAGTGTCCTAGAGGATCCGTTCATTATGCAACATGACCAAAGTGACCTATCCATGGGCCTTGGTGGTGGCTTGTGCTACACAGTGCATTCAGCTGAATATGGGGGCACAAATTGTGTCAAAGTGAAGGGACTTCTACCGGGGCACCAAGAAGGGCCCATTCATTCCCAGTCTAGTGTTTGCACTGTGCAAGCGTGTTGGGGTGCCTGAGGATGATACCAATATGGAGGTAGATATAGATGCCCCCTTTAACCCTCTCCGGCTGAAGGTGATCACTTCTAAGGGAAAGAAAAGGAGGAAGGTGAGTAAAGCAGAGAGCAGCCAAGCTACCAAGGGCACAAATGATGATGACAATGATGCAGCCCCTCCTTCCCAGTCCCAACCCTCGATCTCCAGAAACTGCCTATAGGAGGACTTAGCCACAGTTAGGCGATTCATGAAGGGCACCCCTGTCGGAGATATAGCCCTACCTCCCCCTAGCCAGGACTATGCAGGGCTCCACCGAGAGCTTGATGAGGAGAAGAGGAAGAGGTGCTCCTAGGACCGCAAGCTTTCACAGATATAGAAGACCATAAAGGTCATGTTCAGTTGTGCCATCCTTGATCAGGAGCTTCCCCAGCGAGCCCAAGAACTTGCGGGAGTTCCCTTTCCCTAGTCACACTGAGGTTGAGGACCCTGCCCCCATAGCCCCTAATAGTGATGAGGCATCCGACTAGGACCTCTGCCCCCCTTTTATATTCTGTTTACTATTTTTGGGTTTTGCCCCCATTTGGGGCATGTACTAGACATTGATTCCCTTTTCCTTTTCCTTTTTTCCTTTTTATTATCGCACGTGGATGCTAGTTTAATGACATTATTAGCCTTATATGCATGCTAGGTTATTTTTAAGAAATTTTCATTGTCCTCGTAGTAGCTTCCAGCTGAACTAACGATTTAAAACACCTCGAGAAGGAAAATCAAAATAGGGGAAAATAGGGCAGGGATTCTGTCCCGCCCATCCCACTATAGCGACTTGCACGCCTCTACGGTGACACCACTATAGCAGAGAAATTACTGCTATCGTGGGATCATCGTAGCAGGTATGTCCCGCTATGACATCCCCAATGGCAGCAACCTAAAAATTGCACTTTTCTGCAAAGTTCCCTCATTTCCCATTCCCTGTTATTAATAATAGCCTTTGAAATTGCATCATGGTCTTAAATATAACTCCAAGACCAACCGCAGCAATGTGTAACTCAGAATTTAGCACCACATTATCATAAAATCAATCACGAAATACGCCAAAAGAATTGTTTATAACATCACCTTCCTACTATCATACCAAAATAGCCCTTTCCCCCATGGTTCCCTACCAATTTTGACTGTCCTAAAACCGGAGTTTCCCACAGTCGCAAATCATTTTGTCCCCTTACCATATTTATCAACGGTAAGTCCATACCCAAAATGTAATACATAATTTTCTAATTAAGTCACATAGCAATTTATCACTAAAACTAATCACACATAACCAAGTTATGACTCCTCCCGGACCTAAATTTCATAGTGAGGCAAGCAATTACACACCACATATTTGCAGTCATACAGGTAATGCAATGCACACAAACACAAGTCTGAAACTTCAGCATTCAATCAAGTCATGTTCATTATCTTTTATTCGCCTTATGAATGACTGTTAGCCGATCATCCATGCACTCATATAGCCTCTAAGGCCAGATACCAATTGGAACCTTCCCGGTTCCAACTTTCCTTGCTTGTGTAATTTCAGCCGATGGCAACGACATTCAATTTACTTTGTTGAGATACCAATTGGACTCAACCCATACAAGCAAGCAACAGACTGCATGAAAAGAATGAAAAAAGTGGAAAATTTCCTAAAATGTTTCATAACTTCTCAAAGATTAGATGTGGACGTCAACACACTAATCCGCGAGACTCTATTCAACATTTGCCTTATTTTGAGAAATCGGTAACCTAGGCTCTGATACCAAATTATCATGACCTAACTACCGAGTTGTGCAGGCACCTACTCTAAACCACCTAGATAGGAGAATCCTTACCACCCGATTTAAAATAGTTATGCTGGAGAAATAGAGAAAACATAACTTACCTTTAATGTTTAAAAACAATTACAAAAACTCAGAGTATAATGAAATCTTTTAAAAAAAACTTAAATAAAAACCCTCCCTAGGAACTAGTCTAAATATTTACAAGAGCTTCTAAGAGAAATACAAAACTCAATGAGAACACAGCTCTCAATGGGAAGATAAACAGAAGCTTCTAGAGATTACCATCCGCGTCTCTGGGAAACATCGCTGATCCTGCAACCAAACTATACCAAAAGGTATATTAAGAGTAGTATCAGTACAAATAACACGTACTGGTAGGCAGCATCGGTCGACCCAAATCCACCATATAATATCATACAATTAAGCAGGAGAAATATGCAACTTGAAGTTATAAAATCCTGTCCTTCATCAGCAGCCCTTAATACCAGATATAATACCCATGAACCTATACACTCTATCCCAAGCCTCTCTAATTCATTTTTCGCTTCTAACTCCACCATTAGAAGCCATTCAACCCTTCTGTCCTGGTTATAACCTATCTCCTTATGGCACCAAGACTCTCCAGTCTACCCATCTTGTCCAACACTAGAAATACCTTATTGGTTCCAATCCTAAACTCATAATTGCTAACTATCACTATCAGTTGGTTCGTCCCTCCCACCTGAGACCTAAGTCATCACCTGGTCCTTGACCCTTAGCCAATTGAATGGACAACCTGTAAGCTCTCCCTTAAGTACTCTGATTCAACCCTCCTATGCCCTTATACCATCATACAGCTTACTAAACCCCATATAATCATGGAACATAAATCAGACAACCAACCATGCACGGTTCGAACACACCTTCCAATAACCCGAACCACCCAAGAATCCCTGAGATATCGTCTATAGTGTTTAACATGCAATTCCAGTCTACACAAGAACCAATCCAATATTTAACATGACCACTCGATCACTCATGGACCAATATGCAATAATTACATCAGAATAAATAAACTCGGTCTACTCATGGAACCATCAAATAGAAACCAATCAAATATGTACTAGGTATGGTACCTGAGCCAACTATAATAGAATATATACAAGCATGATACCCGAGCCAACCGATAGATATCCTGTACCAAGTGTGGTACCTGAGTCAACCAATAAATTGTATCAAGCATGGTACCCGAGCCAACTGAATGTCACAAACATCACAACAATCAACAACAATGAACACAAACCACACTTGTAAAACCAACAAGTATTTAAGAGAAGTTCATTTCACAAGATTGACAACTGAATATCATTAACATTCATTATTTCATTCCATAAACCATGTAATGTACATGCAATACTAATGTAATAGTTATCATGCACACATAACATAAATGGAAAATAATTCAATCATCACCTACATAATAGACTTGGTTCATCATTCCAACCTTGATGACCTGTCTGAAGACCAACCCCCGAATTATTCAACTAACAGCATGAACTCATTTTCTTCGAATCATAGACCTCTTTAGAAGAGTACACACAATGTAGGGAATTCATTCCCAGATATTAAGAATTTTGGACCTTCCTTGTTCATCCCATTTTCCTTATTTAAAACATTCCTGCAAATCCGCTATAACCTAGCAATCCTTTTCATATATAAATATTACCAGTTTTTTGATCCCACCCAAAGTCTAGTTTCCCCATCCTATAATCAATGATAAAAACAAGAATTAGGATCACATTACTCCTAATACAAAAGGTCCACCTCAGTTAACCTAATAACCAATACGTTATTCCTCCAGACTCTGTGTCTGAATGCCTAGGCATGAAATCTCCCATCAATCTACAATAATAATATGCATTCAAAAATAGGTCTAAACTACCCAGTTAATCCTAGACTACTTGGACATCAAGCAGCTACTGCAGAGTCTAAACACAAACTTCTGACTCTGTGGAGGCGAATCCTGATGGAAAGTGGCCTAGAATCCATGGATTTTACCCCATTCACGCAAAAATCCATCCTCCCCATTGCTCCCAAGTTTTGGAGTAGCCTAGGAGGGTTTTTGGAACAACCCTCGTCCTTTTTGCAACTGAAGAGGAAAAGTCCAATATAAAATTCGCGTTTTCTAGCTACTGGTTCTGTCAGCCCGCTATAGCACCCTACCGGCCGCTACAATGGCAGCGTTATAGCATGAAAATTTCCACTATAGTGAGATGACATCATCCCAAGCAAAACATCAATTTTGAAATTTTTCGTTGAGTCACCACAAATAAATTTAATAACATATTTTAATAATCCATGTAACCCGCAATGAGGTAGCTTTAAATAATGACTGAACAGGTCATTACAAGGCGCCATCGCGACCCAATTTTGGTTCGTGGTACTCATAAAATAGACTAATTATATTAATTAAACTATAACTTACTCAATTTTGATAAAATAAAACACTAACTCAATTAAACACTTATTTATATGAAAATAATAAAAAATGATTTCCCCAAATAAAATTTTATGTATAACATATATATTTCTTTTATTGTAAAAAAGATAGAATTGCCTTGAAAATATTTTTATTTTTGTAAAATAATTATTTTAAATTATTAAAAATTGAAGAAGCTCGAATAATTAACTAAAATTGTGGAAGGCCAAAATTGGATGTCAACAGAAATTTGGACTAAAATAAGGACTAATAAGAAACAATTACGTGGAGGCCCCATAGTTAGGAGAAAATGGGCTTGTAATGAATTAAGACGAGTTATGATCCTGTATGCAAAAATACGAACCCTATCTAGTGTCGTAAGGGAATGATTGGTCAGACCTGAATAGAAGTTTAGAACCCACCATAGTAGCGAGTAAGTTCGGTAAGGACTTGTAGGCACCGTGCCTGAATTGAAATTAAGACTCACCTTATTACCTGTTAGGTAGTGAAATTATGTAATTTTTGATTGGTCTTCATAGATGGTTGAATTATATGTGTCTTTTCCTATTGTGCTTATATGAATAGGCTAGACAAACAGAAAGTGATAAGTGAGCTGACATGAGTAAGTTTGAGTGTGTATTGGACACCGTGTATATATATATACATACATTCATCAGATATAGGCCACAGATCCTAGCTGCATTGATTATTGTCAGTATGATCATTATGGAGCAGATACCATGCCGGTATGATACATGGACACCTAGGGTCCCCTGCAGGTCATAGCTAGTGGACAGAAATAAGACCCATAGTATGTATGTACACATTAATATATATATATACATATATATATATATATCATTGCATTCATCATTATATGAACTGTTGTATTACTTGTGGCTAGTTGCATAGGATGGAAGTAGAGCTACAAATAAGGTCAATAAAGTACTGGAGGTATTGAGGTCTAATAGTGCTAGATGAACTCGGGTAGTGGGTAATGACTTACCACTAGACGTAGACATATGAGTCCGCTTAGGGCGTGATAATAGACAAATAGGGAGGGATAGCATTGCCCTTTAACATGATTAATATTTGGGATGTCAGGAATGAGTGAGACGTACTCGGACAGGAATAAATGAATGAATTATCTTTCTGTGTGTTGAGTAGAAGTATCTGTTGAATTATTGATTTCTATATATGATTTATATGAACTAATCTCAGTCGATTGATGATACCTACCAATACGTGTGATTGTACTGATGCTACTCTTGCTACACCTTTTGGTGTAGATGTGTGATAGGTTGGATGAAGTTTGTGCTTGGATTGAAGAGTCTCCATCAGTAACTTCTATTCTCTACTATTCAGACGGGAGTTGTATCTTTTATATTATTATCACATCGTTTCATTAGTAGCTCTTGTAAAGTCTTAGACTAGATCCTGGAAAAATTATAGTATCTTGTATAATTGGTAGTCCATGTGTATTAACTAGCTAATAATTATTGAGATTTATGCATTTGTTCCTATATCATTACATTTGAAATTGCTTTAAGAAACTTTCGTATGTTAAGGGTTGGGTGGTCTTAGGGTTCTCCTACCTGGTTAGATTAGAGTAGGTGTCCGCACGATCCCATCATATTTTAGGGTCGTGACACTCTTTCTCTTACAAAGAGTAATGCTTTTCAACTCTATTGTATGAGATGCACGCATCATTTCAACAAAAGTAGTAGCTTTTGACTTTTGGTTCCATTCTTCTCAGTAACAAACATGATCATAATTTCACTTCAAATATCTACTTTTATAATCTGGAAAAATAATTTTCTTTCTCATTTTTTCTTCAACAAAGTAGAACATAGAAAATAGTAATAGTTTTATATTCCTTATGATTGTTGGTATTCTGTGTTCAAAATAGTAAATCAGAAAAGTAGAAGAACTAGAATATTATTCCAAGCCCATTGTATTCACAATGTGTCCTTAAGAAATTATAAGCCCCTCATTGTTGCCAAGGTTATGAATTACTTTCTCCAGGATAGAATGAAAAAAAGTTTCTGTAATAGCGAAAATGCAAATTACAGAACTTTGGCGAACTCAACAAATGACAACAAACCACACATGACTATATTATATATTTATTAGAAAATATGTAAAGGAAGTTCAAAAATATCATTTTAAAAACTAAGTCTAGTCCTCTGGATTTATATCCAATGAAAAGGTGTATGAAGAGGTTCTTATTGAGACTTATCAAAAAAGTCACAACTTATAGAAAACGTCACAACCTATAGAAAAAGTCACAACCCATCGAAAAGGTCACAATCATTCAAAGTGACTGGTGTCTTTTTGCAAAAACGCCTATTTATTACTCATTAATACCTCTTAAAAATCCAACAATATATCTAGTCAATGTAAGGACCAGATTTATTGTTATTTTAGAAACCACGATATTATAAAAAATTCGGGAACAATTTAAAAATATTTTTGAATTAAGCGGGGTTGACGTGACAAAAAAATTAATGATTTTTGGAATTTGGTCTGGGCTGATGTCACTCTGCTATAGCGTATTTATTCTGCTATAGCGGAAGCGCTATAGAGGATGGTCGTCCACTATAGCGGCGCGATGAGAGGCAGTAACCTGCTATGTGATTTTAAATAAAAGACTTATCCTTCTCAGTTGGAAACCATACGAGGGTTTCTACAAAAACCCTCCTAGGCTGCTCCAAGGCTTGGGAGCCATGAAAAGGAGGGATTATTGCTGAAAGGACATGGAACAACAGATTTCGGGATCGTCATCCAGCTGGAAACGCCTTCATGAAGCCAGAAAATGCATCGGGGACTGCTTGACATTCAGGTAAGCTAGGTTTTCTTTATTGAGTAGATTGACCCGCCTCTATTTCCTACTTGTTATATAGTTGAAAAGGAGGATCCATGCTTAGGCCTTCGGGCACAGAGTCTGGAGGAGAAGGGTTGTGGTTGAATTGGTTAATCTAGAATTGTTTGAGTGGTGATAGTGTGTTGTGACATTTTGTGTTGTTATGATTAACTGGGTGTTGTGTGATGATAAAATCTTAGGACTAGGGTGTTGGAAAGGTTCGGGGAACTAGGAACTCGAAAAATTAAACCACAAGTTAAAAAGGGGATTCTCTGAAATATTGTTAAAAAGAAACTAGAATGTCGTAATTGGTTGAATTACCAAGGTTAGGGGAGGTCTCTCCCCATGTTATATTTTGGTCCTAGGAGGAGGGTCAGGATTGGGTGTATCTACGAGTATGTGTTAAGGGGTGAATTGGGCTTAGTCTTCGGATGGGATTTAAGGTTGAGTTTATGTACCCGGATTGGGGATAGGTGATGGTTATTGATTTCCATTATGCATTATATGTTTGCGTGCTTATGCTTAAGTATTGTATGAGTTGCATGCTTAGGGAATAGTTATGAATGTCTAAATATCCAGATAACAGTCTTGTAAAATAAACCAGGTGTTATTGTTTGTTGATTTACAAGTGTGTTTTTGTTCATTGTTTGTGACTGTTGGATTTCTGTGTGGCATTTGGTTGGCTCGGGTACCACGCCTGGTACAAGTTGCTAAATGGTTGGCTCGGGTACCATGCCTGGTACAAGTTACTATTTGTTTGGCTCGGGTACCATGTCTAGTACGGGAATTATAAATGGTTGGCTTAGGTATCACGCCTGGTACGAGAATTATAAATGGTTGGCTCGGGTACCACGCCTGGCATGCGTTTGTTTATTGATTTTTTGTATTCTTTAGATGGTTCCATGAGTGAACCGGGTTGTGTTTCTTGAATTGTGACTTTGCATATGGTCTATGAGAGGCCGGTTTATTATATTGATCTGTGTTTGGTCTTGGGGTAGACCAGGTTGCATGTGTAACACTTAGGTATTGTTAAGGGGATCCCAAGGTGGGTCCGGACTATGTAAATAGGAATATATGTAAGTTATTGTCATTGAATGTTTTCAATGGTTATGAAGTGGATTACATATGGGGATAAGCTAGGAGGAAGACCGAGAGTTGGGAGTTGTATTGCTAGTTAGCACTATTATGTTGGGGATTTGTCTTAGGGACCCCTAAGAGGTCCGGAATACTTGTTAGTAGCACCATGAGTGTGGTTGGTCTGGGTTGACAGTTACTAGGTTGTTTCTGGATGCTTAGTCATAGGGGTTGGTCAAGTAAACGGAGTGGTAGTCCGGGTCTGGACTTAGTGGTTGGGCTAGTGTAAGGTGACTTGGGAGGTCTAAGGTTAAGGTGACTTGGAAAGTCTATGGTTAAGGTGACTTGGGAAGTCTAAAGTTGAGGTGACTTGGTGCATCTAAGGTTAGTGTGACTTGAGAAGTCCTAGGAGTCTGGGTGTAAAGTCCCGAGTTAGGGAGTTGGCAGCGGAAGGGATAGGAATGATTGAGGCAGGATATATATATATATATATATATATATATATATATTATATATTATATATATATATATATATATATATATATATATTAAGTAGACCATTGCTTAATATCGGGTTGGATAAAGTTGGATTGTTGGAGGATGGGACTATTAAAGTTATTTGTATGTTTTTCCTTGATTTCTTATATGATGGTACGAGTGGATTCGGGTCGACCGATGATGCCTATCAGTACGTGTGTTTGTACTGATTCTACTCTTGCTATACCTTTTTGGGTATAGTCTGGTTGCAGGATTGGTGATATTTTATAGGTACGCAATGATGGAAATCTCCAGCAGCTTCTACTTCTTGTTCTATGGTGGAGTTGTGTCCTCTTCACTTGAATTGTATTACTCTTGTAGTAGCTCTTGTACCGGCTTAGACTAGATTCTAAGGAGAGCTGTTTTCAAATTGTAATTGGTTTATTACTTCAAATGGTGTAAATGATTTTCTTGTATCAAAAAGGTTTATTTCATAGTTTTACTTCTTTTTTCGCATTATTTGTTGGATCGGGTGGTAAGGATTCTCCTATCTAGGTGGATTAGAGTAGATACCCGCACGGCCCGGTAGTTGGGTCGTGACAGTCAAACTCCTTCACATTCGATCAATTGAAACAACTTAAAATATGTTATATTTCTATATTCGATCTTGTCTAGCGTCACTCCTCTACCTTGCTATAACTAATGATGGACGCCATGGACAAACTTTTTACTCTATTCGATAACTCAAAATTAATAGTGTGTATATCTTAAATAAAAAAACATATATAATTAAATGTAGCTGTGAATAATAACATGATATAGTTACAACAACATCAGAATATATACAAACATTATATAGTTACAACAACATTAGAATATATACAACAACATCAGAATGCATATTAGAAAGTGGCAACCTTGACTTCTCCGCGACAAATTTCGTCCTCTACTACAACTCTTCATGGTGTATTTAGGTGGAATTTAACATGGTAATTAGAAAATCTTAAATAGCACAATTTTATTCAATATATAATTATATCTTTGAAGAAATCAAATAGCTAACCAATTTAATACTCTCTAGGTATGTTGAAGTGGAGGACTAATTCTAATCTCACTCTAACAATTATTGTTAGAACGGTGAAAGCAAAATACAGACAAAATGCTTAGTTGGAACTATTGTGATTAATAATTAGTTAGTTTAATAAATAAAAAATTATTATAAGTTAACAAAATTATAATTGATTTTAACAATTATTGTTAGAACGGTTAAAGGAAAATACAGACGTAGTACTTAGTTAGAACTCTTGTGATGAATAACTAGTTAGTTTTAATAAAGAAAGAATTGTTATAAGTTAACAAAATTGTAATTGATTTGAAAGTCTTAAATGCTAGGATTTTTAACATAGTTTAAATAAGAAAATATTTAAGAAGAAAAATTATAGTCAATTTTTTTAAAGTATTAAATACTAGGACCACTTACCTCTTACAAGTAAGTAAATTTTTTAATAACTATAACTTTTAATTAATTTCAAAGTCTTAAATATTAGGATAATAATTAAATGACAATTATTTGAGAAAAATAGTAAATGATAATCTTGTCTATTGTAGAGTCTTTTAATGAAGGGCAAAACGTTCAATTAATATTTCTAAGGACCCTCATGTTTTTAAAGTAACTAGTCAAGTGTAAGTGCTTTGCACGTGTGTATTACATTAATTAATAATAAATATATATATATATAAAAGAATAAATTATTATGTGTATGTTATATTATTAAGTACAAAAAACTTTAAAAATAATGTAAAATTTTTAAGATAAAAAGTGTAAAGAGGAACATGATATCTCATTACAATACACGTGAAGATCAATTGGTCAAAAATTTTATTTAAACAAAAAAAAAAGAGAAAGATGAAAACCTTTATTTTTTTGGCCACTTCATTCGGAGGCAACATGCTTGTCATCCAATTTTTCGATCTCAAATTTTCAATTGAAAAAGAAACATGAAAAATTATCAAAAGGTAGAGAATTCATTGTAAATTTTTGATTATGTATCATTCACATATCAAAAGGGGTAGGTTCTTTGGAGGTGCTTGGAGGCTAGAGGTGTACCTGTGGCATGCATTAAATCAATTAAGGACATGTACGATGGAGTCAAGACTCGTGTTAGAACAGCGGGAGGATACTCGAAGCACTTTCTCGTGTTGATGGGGTTGCACCAGGGATCGACTCTTAGTCTATTTTTATTTGCCTTGGTGATGTATGTATTGATACGGAAAATACATGGTGAGGTGCGATAGTGTATGCTATTTGCGGATGATATAGTTTTAGTTGAAGAGACTCACAGAGGAGTTAATGCTAAGTTGGAGGTTTGGAGACAAGCCCTCGAGTCTAAAGGGTTTAGGTTGAGCAGGAACACGACTGAATATATGGAGTGCAAGTTTAGTGAGGTGACACATGAGGCTGACGTGGAAGTGAAGCTTGATACAGAGTCCATCCAAAAGAAAGCTAGTTTCAAGTATCTTGGGTCTATTATCCAGGGAAATGGAGAGATTAACGAGGATGTCGCTCACCATATTGGTACAGGGTGGATGAAATAGAGGCTCGCATCCGGAGTCTTGTGTGATAAGAAGGTGCCTATTAAACTTCAAGGCAAGTTCTACAAAGTGGTGGTTAGACCAACTTTATTATATGGGATGGAGTGTTGGGCAGTCAAGAACTCCCACATTCAAAAGATGAAGGTGGCGAAGATGAGGATGTTGCGATGGATGTGTGGGTTTACTAGAAGAGATAGGATTAGAAATGAGAATATCCGAGGTAAGATGGGTGTGACGTTGGTGGAAGACAAGATGCGAAAATCAAGGTTGAGATGGTTAAGATATGTGTGAAGGAGAGGCACGGATGCCCCAATGCGGAGGTGTAAGATATTGTCTATGGATGGATTCAGGAAAGTTAGAGGTAGACCGAAGAAATATAGGGGAGAGGTGATTCGACAGGACATGGCATAGTTGTAACTTACCGAGGACATGACCCTAAATAGGAAGGTGTGGAGGATGCATATTAGGGTAGGAGGTTAGTAGGTAGGAGTGCATCTTTGCTAGTAGGTAGGAGTGTTTTTGTTTTGTTGTCCGTACTAGTAGTCGCAGTGCTACGCTTATAGTTTCTTGTTCTTGGATTTCTCGTAGTATTATTTTGTGGTAGTGTTTCTCTGTTATTATCTGTTATTTTATTACTACCTATTATCTCTTGTACTTCTATTATGTCTTTTTCTAGATTTTTTTGTCTTGAGCCGAGGGTCTATCGAAAACATCATCTCTACCTCACCTCTGAGATAGAGATATAGACTGCGTACACTCTACCCTCTCCAAACCCCATGTTGTGGGAATACACTGGGTATGTTGTTGTATAACTCATATATAATTTTTAAAATAATTAACTAAAAGAAATAAATAAATACAAAAAGGTTAATGATAATGAATGCAAGAAGACGACTTAAATCAAAATCAAAATAAAAACAAAACATAAAATTTCAGATGAAAAATCAAGCAAAATTACAGTTGCATAAAAATGTTGTTGTTAGTACTCATGAAAGCACCAATTGTTGTTATCAATCTTAACTCAAAAATTTTAAAAGACAAAAATTTTCAACCGATGCCAATTTGGACTACTTCTTTTATTCTTTTAAAAAAAAACATGCGACAATTAAATCCACACCAATTAAAACTACTTATTCTCCTATTATTATTTTCCCCCTTTTCTTCACCTACTATAATTTGGTTACTATTTGTAATGACATATTCCATTATTATAGTAAAGTAAGACATAAGTACCCAGCTAGAAAAGTCCCTAAGGTGAGAGTTTGAAAATCTCAGGCTAGGGTGAGATTAAATTAAAATATAGTGTGCTATACTTTTGTCATGATCCGATTTCTCAGGTTATGATGACACCTACAACCCCCCAGTAGGTGAACCAATTTTGTAGCCCAAAACGATTAGTAATGGGCTACTACCTAACCAATACGCACAATATAAGCAAAATTAAGCGAAAACAGATATAAGATAAAGACAACGCAGAAGCAATAACCTAAATATATATATATATAAATAAGGAACT
Organism: Jaltomata sinuosa; assembly: GCA_003996215.1. Lineage (NCBI taxonomy): Eukaryota > Viridiplantae > Streptophyta > Magnoliopsida > Solanales > Solanaceae > Jaltomata > Jaltomata sinuosa. The sequence continues at coordinate 210,492 of QJPP01003107.1, read as the reverse complement.
ACACCAACCCCAAGACTTGGTATCGATGGTACATGAGCTTCTAATAGAATACAAGTGCTAGAAATAATAAAACAAAATATACAACTATCTCCGAATAAATAAAGAGTAACAGTGTCAAAAGATGAGATGTGGTCAAGCCCCGGTCGTCAGGCGCTCACACTAGTCTCGAATATCCAAAGTTGCACGAGTTTTCACGCAATTAATGGCGAAAGCTCACACTAATATCTGCACCAGAAAGATGCAGAAGTATAGTATGAGCACCAATTGCTAAGAAACGGGTACCCAGTAAGCATCATCGGCCGACTGAGTACATATAAGATATAAAAATAGTAAATAGCAGATAGCAAGGAAGCAGTCACATAAGCAAAAGAGAAAGCACATGGAAAACTAGCACGGATAGAAGTCAACAAGAATCAGAAACATGCTATGCTAGCCACAGAAGATATATATAACACAGAACACGGGTGAAGTAAAGAAGAACGGACCTAGAGTCCTTGTAACACAATATATATAGAAGTGAGAGTTGATAAATTGACGGTATACCGGTAACCTCAAGTAGAAAGGGAATGAAGAAAAGCAAGTATACATAATCAAGCTAGAGCAATATAACTAACGGAATCATGTTTAAAACACCATTTCAAGATCATAGAAATCATATAACAATCTCACAATTACGACCTTAGGATGGAATAAACTAAGCCACAAAGAACCTAAACCACTAATCAGCACCAAGAAAAAAAAAATAGGATCTGCTAACACATAAATCCTCAGAAGGCCACATCAATAGTGCCTCAACAATCTAGGAACCACTAGGCCATCAATAATCAAAATATCCAATAATCGGAGCCTCAACAAGCTAGAATCCACTAAACCACAAAGAACCGAAGGCCATAACAAGCTCTATAATACAACAAGAGTAATATAATCTACCTACAGTACCAACGGCTGCCCATACAACCAAGGAACACAATCAAGTGAAAATAAACCCTCCAGCATCCCATACTACCAGAGCGTACACTGAGCAACCAGCAAACAAGGGTGAAATCCGAATACAATATGCATGATGATGTGATATGATGGAACTAGTGATAGTAACCCTGTATGCACTTCCTCCGGTGCCCATAGGCCTAGTAGGAGGACCCATAATGGGACGTACCCACTATACCTCAACTATATTATATACCCTTCCTCTGGCACGCTAGGTCTGAGCCCCTGGTCCTAGAATGGCAGGGCCCATGGAGGTCCTTGACCACATACAGTAATCAACGCAAAATCTCAAAGTATGTTTAGATCAGTAATCAGAATCTCGTAGTACGTGCCCATAATCAAACCAGGTCTAAAACAGTAGTAGTGATCTCAAAACCTCGTCAAAGGATGCCCGAAGGGTATCCGGGTCTAAATCAGTAATCAAGTCTCAATAACCCTTATAAAGGGTGCCCAGAGCATATTCGGGTCTAAATACGTAGTAAAAATATATCTAGCACTCCAGCATAGCCAAGTCTAGTATCAGTGTAAAACCTGGTGATAAAATCATCTTAATATCCTTTTTACTCTAAGAATATCCATAAAATCATTTACAAATTCTCTCTTAATCATTTTATCAAAGCGAGCCCTTGGGGCCATACAAAGGTTAGAAAATCAGTTATAATAGGCCCGAAGCCAAAATAGTAGTAAGACATATAGAAAAATACTTTGCATGAATGATATGCTCGCAAATAATAGATTAGCCCAATGGCTCAAAAACAATCCTATCAGCCCTACACAGGAACAGTCAGCTCCATAACACAGATATCCAGCCTAAAGTAACATATCAATGCCCGAGACTCACGTACATTCCCAAATATCCCACTTTTTATAGTCCAGAGGCATAAAAAAGGCCACACGAGGCCACAAGGGTAATATTACAACACTATAACGAATACTACAAACAACACATGAAATAAATGGACAGAAGAGGCCGACAAGGTCTGGGGTACAAACCTAGAAAACCAACCCAAGGATGCTAATTAATGTAGTTATAGCCTATATATGTAGAGTCTAGGTAGGGAAAGCTATAACATATCTGTCATTCGATGACTAGCTGCTAAAATGACATTTCCAAGCTTGAACTGCTTTGGGAATCCCTAAATCGCAAACAAACTATCAAAATAATGATCTACGTGTCAATATGAAACCAACGATACCCATAATGCTAGAAATATAACTGGGTCGAAATTCGGGTCATAGTGGGCCCTAAAACCATAAATGAAAAATACCACAGTGTTCCCCACCTTCTTAGAAGAACATGCTCAAAAATTTGAGCAAAAATGGACCAGTGACAGGGCTCAAAACAACCAAAAATTCAAGAATTTAAAGAGGGGAAATCATGGAGAATTACCAGAAATAAAAGGGTAACTTACCAAATCTAAAGGTCCACAAACAATCAAGAATCAATAAATGTTAACCCCCAAGCTGTTCAGAATGAACAAGGTGCTTTAATGGAGGTTTTGAAGCTCAATAACCATGGTGAAATAAGTTTGGAAGTTGAAGGAGATGGCTGGAAATGAGGGCTGGCAGCACAGGCGCGCTGGTGTCACGGCGGGTGCTGAGGCACAGAGGCGCAGACGCCAAGGCAGACGCTGAGGCACATGGGCGCTAGCATGCCAGCACTGGCCGACATACAGGCATGGTGCCCAGGCACAAGCGCGTGCAGGCATATAGGTGTGGCTCAGGCGCACGCTGCAGTGCCACACCAGCAGCCCATAGCAACAACAACATGTCAAGGCAAGATTTTTAAGCTATAGGCCCTTGGAAATTCATCTGGGGTCCCGCAAACACAAATGAGCTGAGCTATTCAACTAGAAATGGTATTTTGGATCCAACAGAATTGATGAAAATCCCATTGAAGGTCAATTTAACAAAAAGTGGTCCCCGCACCTAAAATCAACCTTTAGGCCAACTATTCCAAAATGGAACCTAAGGGCCAAAAACAAGTACAGAAGCCTCAGGACCCAAACTAATGGTCCCTCTAGCCTAAACTTGACATTGCAGAGCAACATCGCTGGTGGAAATTCCATCCGAGGTCATCTTCTCTGAATGTTGAACAAAGTCAACCAAATAAGGCTAATTGGCCTGAAAACACACAGAGAGAGAATTTCAAGCTAAAAATATCCTGGATCCCAATCAAAGGTCCTACTAGACCAAGCTCTATGCTCCAGAGCTAACGAAACTGTCAGAATTCTATTCTGAGCACGATTACCAAGAATGTTGACCAAAGTCAATGATTTCCTAAGTTAAAACTCTAAAATAGGAAAACATACATAAAGACCAAAAAAATGGCCCAGGCATCAAATTGTCGGTCCCAGCAAACCATAAATGACTTTGGGCCACTACAGGCAAGCTCTAATAGTACAAAGAAGGCGAAAATGCATAAATGATCGGAAAGGTCATTACAACTTTAGAGATAATTCATGTTTTGTGTGATATCATGTGGTAGTGTGGTATCTATATTTGGGTAGCCAACTTTTGTAGGGTCACATAGGAAGTTTCAGGACTGAATTCAGGTTCATAAAACTCTGGATATGATTATTGCCGCGTCAAAGATAATTTATGTGGTCCATAAGATAAAGTATGTTATGAAATGAGGTCTTGGGAGTAAAAAAGTAGTGTTCTAGAAATTGACACTCATCACGACAAGAGGATTCCTCATTGTGATGGTCCATCGCGATAAATGATCCTCATTGCGATGACCCATCATGATGAAGAATCGTCTGTTGCGATGAGAAAATAGGGAAGTATACCTGAACATCCTGCAGTTTTTTGAGTTATTTCTCTCATAATTCAAATTTATCCTAGAGCTCTAAGAAGTAAGTTTTCTAAGAAAAGTAGAGCATTGCTCATCGTTTGAGGTAAGTAATCTATAAACCTCTTTGTTTATTAATTATGAATCTTCCATAAACCTTGGGGGAAACAATTAATGGTGGAATTCTTGAGTTTAAACCCTAGAAGTATGAACTTGGGGAAGAACCCTGTGGGTAGGTGTAAAATTACCTAGAATTGATCCTAAGATGTATATTTTTTATTCCTAGCATGAAATGGATTGTCTTTAACTTGATTAAGGTTAATGAGGAGTCTTGAGTTCTATAAAGGTAAAACCTTTAGGCATAAAAATGGCTAAAAGGCATTAACTTGGTTAGAAACCTTTGAATATTAATTCTATGAATGCAATGGGACTAGTTAGTTATTAATTAACCCTTGGGGAATGCTAGAAACCTCATTTTAAGGGTAGAATTAATGGGTTAAATTTCTAAGGCCTAGAATGAAGAGTAAATGATTAATTACTCTTATATTATTGTTGTTTATAGACCTTGAGTATTCCGAAGTGTTAAGGAAAGGCAAGGTATTGGTGAATTAGCTTGTGGGTATTATTTCCACTCGAGGTAGGTTATGGTTTTGAATTTCTGTTAAGACTCACTTTATTACATGTTATGTGGTAGAACTGTATAACTTGTGATTGGTCCTCGTACATGGTTGAATTGTATGTGTTTTCCTATTATGCTTGTATAAATAAGCTAGATTAACAAGAAGTGATAAGTGAGCTGAAATGGTTAAGTGTGATTATGACTTAGGCACTATGTATATTCATGAGAGATAGGTCTGAGATCCTAGTTATATAGATATTGATATCGATATAGTTGTAATGGATCAGATACCATGCCGGTATGGTACATGGACACCTAGGGTCCCCTGCAGGTCATGGCTAGTGGGCAGAAATAAGACGCATAGCATATGTGCACACTCTTATACTCTTTATTTTGTTTTGTATTATTATATTATCTTCTGTAGTGAACTAGTTGTCAATTGAGATGGGACTAATGGCATAGGGATATGAGTGAAATATCATGGAAGTAGTGAGGTGTGAGATAATTGTTGAACGTGATTATTCCTTTTCCTTTTTAGAGTGATATTTTTGTGACTTATGAATTTGAGATTGTTGTGGTTTAATTGACTTGAAAAGACTATTTGTTGACTGATTATATGCTAAGTGTTGAAGTTCCCTTACTTGTTATATGCTTTGCTACATTCATGTCTTATTTTGGATTGGCCTACGATACCTACCAGTATATAGTATTTTGTACTAATACCACTATGTATGTTTTCTATTATTGAGTGCAGACCATGTTCTAGAGGCTGAGACGTCACCTCAGCTGGAGTAGAAGAGTTGATCGCAGATCCAAGGGTGAGCACTTCTTCTCAGGCTACCATGGATCCTCCACGAGTTGTTGTCCTTCTTATGAATAATGAAACTCCTATTATTTATTGCTTTTAGTACTTATGGATATCTTAGATGATATGTTAGTTTAGAGTTTTGTATGATGACTTTAAGTTCTTGAGGATATGTTAGTTGATGACTTTCGCACATTCTTATATTATATTTAGTTGTCTTCTATTATATTGATCATGTAAGACTGGTTTGGTTTATTGTTCTTCTAAAATTGCCTAAGTATAAGACTAAGGTTTAGGTTGGTTGGTTCTCCCACCGGAGGGTTAGTGTGGTGCCACTCATGATCCAGCTAGGTCATGACAAAGTTGGTATCAGAGCCCTAGATTCGTTGATCTCTTCATAAAAGAACTAGTTTAGTAGAATCTTGCAAAATGGTATGGAGTGTCTGTACTTTTCAGCAAAAGGCTATAGGACTTTAGGAAACTTTAACTTCTTTTATTCCTCATGTTATTACTTGATTTCAATTGGTATCTAGCGATCTAAATTAGTATCCAACTCTTTCACTCTTATCTCGTAGATAGTGAGAACACGTTCATCTGAGACTAGAGAAGTAGCACCTGAGCCAGTGGTTAAGGCTGCAACGCATGGTAGAGGTAGAGTGAGAAGCAGAGCTAGAGGAAAGAGGAGTGGTGCACCCGCCAGGGGTGGAGCTCGAGCTACAACTCTGACTCGGGACATATCGATATGTCTTCCTTAGCAAGAGAATAATCCCAAGGTTGTGGTAGAGAAAGAAGTTCAAGTTGAGCATGATGAGGTAGAAGAACCAGTCCATGGGATAGGCGCACCACCCATTTAGAGAAGTGTGGTGCAAGTCCTAATGTCATCTAATGTGATCCAATAGGTTTTGAGCTTTCTTAGTAGACTGGCAGGGAATGGAGCTACTCCTGCAGTCCTTACTATACATCATCTAGTCACCCAACATGCTGCAACTGTGGCTCAATAGATAGATGCTTCTTCTGAGACAGGCATGTTCCCACGACCAGTGATAGTTCCTGTGATGACAGATGGTGAACATGATCTGTTCCACAAGTTTGTAAAGATGAGGCCTCTAATATTTCATAAGTTGGAGTCTGAAGATGCTTATGATTTTATTGTTGACTATCTTGAGCAGCTACATCGGATAGGTATTGTTGAGAGGCATGGTGTGGATTTCGTGTCTTTTCAGTTACAAGGGGATTCCAAGATGTGGTAGAGAGCATTCGTGGAGTGCAGGTCTATTGGAACACTCCTTATGACTTGGAGTTACTTGTACCGGGTATTTCTGGAAAGGTATATTCCCCGAACTTTGAGTGACAAGAAGAAAGACGAGTTCACGAATATTAAGCAAGGTAGTTCTTCTATGGCTGCATATGAGGCACACTTTCATGCCTTGGCCCGCTATTCTTCTCAGTTGATCAGTACAAAGGAAGAACGGATCCGCCATTTTATGAGGGGTCTGAATATAGGGCTATAAATTTCTGCATTATAGGTAGCATCTTCTGGAAAGTCTTTCCAGGAAGTTGTGGAATTTATGAAGAATATTGAGGGAGTGAAGCAAGAGGGTCAGAAAAGAATGGCTTCAAAGAAGCCCCGGTCTGGGGAAAGTTACAATGGGCAGTTTTTGAAGGGTTAAGACTGGCAAGAATACCCTGCATTCCCCATTTAGTCATTGGTGTAGGTTTCTACTACGGTCCATCAGGGACCAGTCAGCCTTTACCAGAATTTGGCAGGTATCTTACTTCATTGGCTCTAGCACAACGACCTATTTTTGATCGTGCATGTTATGAGTGGAGTGAGAATTGGACACTTGAGGTAGAATTATCCTTAACTTAGACAGGAAGCTCAACGTCAAGCTCCTATAGCTCAGGTTCTAGCTGGTAAGGGTAATAGTTACGATAAAAATCATCTGCAGGGCAGGCAAGGTGGTCACAACTGGCAGAGGTAGCACCAAGCCTAATTGGGGAAGTGGAAATGGTAGAAGAGGTGATCAGCCCAACAGAGGTAGTGCACAGACTAATGGTAAGAACCACTTTTATACTTTTCGAGTAGACCAGAGGAGAAGGCGTCAGACATGATGATCACAGGTAATATTCTTATCTATGACCGCATGGATTTGGTTTTGTTTGACCCTGGCTCTACTTTTTCTTATGTGTCTATTGGATTTGCTGAGAATTTTGATATGTTATGTGAATCCCTTGACTTTTCTGTTACTGTATCTACTCTAATAGGGGATTCTATAGTTATGAATAGGGTCTTCTGGGCTTGCCTTATTATATTTATGGGGAGAGTGACCTTAGCAGATTTAGTGATCCTGTACATGGTGGATTTTGAAATCATCATGGGGATAAGTTGGTTGTCTATGCACCATGTTATTCTGGACTATCATGCTAAGATATTGGCTATGGTTGTGCCTGGGTTGGATAGGTTAGAGTTGGAGGGTAATTATAGCCCTACTTCAATGAAGTTTGTGTCCTTCCTTCATGCTTAGAGTTTGATAGGGAGGGGATGTTTAGCCTTCTTAGCCCATCTTTAGAACACTAGTTCAGTGGTCCCAACTATTGAGTCAGTTTTGTAGTATGTGAATTCCATGAAGTATTTCCTATAGACTTTCCTGGCATGCCACTCGATTGGGATATTGATTTTTGCATTAACTTAGATCCAAACACTAGTCCTATCTCTATTCCTCCATATAGTATGGTAGCAACTGAGTTGAGAGAGCTTAAGGCTCAGTTGCAGGAGCTGTTAATGTAAATGATTCATTCGTCTGAGTGCCTCCCTGTGGGGTGCTCCAGTGTTATTTGTTAAGAAGAAAGATGGTAGTTTACACATGTGCATAGACTATATGTAGCTGAATAAGGTTACTGTCTGTAACCAGTACCCTTTCCCTCATATCGATAATCTGTTCAACTAGTTACAGAGATCTTATATGTTCTCTAAGATTGATTTGAGGTATGGTTACCATCAGTTGAAAATCCAGCCTTTTGATATTCCTAAGACCACATTGTGGACCCAGTATGGGCACTACGAGTTTCTTGTGATGTCATTTGGGATGGCTAATGCCTTGGCTTCTTTCATGAACCTAATGAATGGTATATTTAAGCCTCATCTTGACTTGTTCATCATTGTTTTCATTAATGATATCTTGTTATATTCTAAGTGTGATGAGGAGCATAAGAGTCACCTTAGGATTGTGTTAGGTTTGCTAAAAGAGAAGAAATTGTATGCAAAATTTTCCAAATGTGAATTCTGGCTATCTTTTGTGTCCTTCTTAGGACATATGCTTTTGAAATAAGGGGTAATGGTAGACCCACAGAAAATATAGGCATTTAAGAACTGTGTTAGGCCCACTTTGGTATCGGAAGTCCATAGTTTTATGGCAGAAAATATAGGCATTTAAGAACTGTGTTAGGCCCACTTTGGTATCGGAAGTCCATAGTTTTATGGGATTGGTTAGCTACTATTGCAGGTTCATTAAAGATTTTGCATCCAATTCTACTCATCTGACTCGCCTAACTCGGAAGGATGCCAATTTTTTGGTCAGATGAATGTGAGAAGAGCTTCCAAAATCTCAAGATCTTGTTGACCACATCTTCTATTCTTGCCCTGCCAGTTGAAGGTAAAGACTTTATTGTATATTGTGATGCCTCACGATTTGTTTAAGGTGTTGTGTTAATGCAGGAACGAAATTTCATTGCTTATGCTTCAAGGAAACTCAAGGTCCATGAGAAGAACTATCCTACTCATGACTTGGAGTTGGCTGTAGTGGTATGTGCTCTCAATATTTGGAGGCACTATTTGTACGGAGTCCGTTGTGAAGTGTTCACAAATTATCATAGCTTGCAACATGTCTTCACCTAGAAAGACTTGAACTCGAGGCAGTGGAGGTGGATGGAGTTACTTAAAGATTATGACATCACCATCTTGTACCATCCGGGTAAAGCTAATATGGTAGCTGATGCACTAAGCAGGAAGACGGAGAGTATGGGTAGCTTGGCCTACCTGAACATTACTAAGTGTCCATTGGCTAGAGTTATTCCGGCTCTAGCTAACAACTTCATGAGGTTGGAGGTATCTAAAAGGGGAGGTTTATATGTATGTGTAAAGGCGAGGTCCTCTTTTCTTGAGCTGATAAAAGGCAAACAGTTTGATGATGTGAAATTGAGAAAAATATGTGATAAAGTATTGCGGGGTGAGGCCAATGAGGCCACTATTGATAATGAAGGTGTTCTACATATTAAGGGATGAGTCTGTGTGCCTCGTATTGATGACTTAGTTCCTACCATATTCACAAAGGCTCACATTCTAAATATTTTATACATTCTAGTGTGACCAAGATGTACCGAGACTTAAAGCAACATTATTGGCAGGGTGGAATGAAGAAATATATAGTAGACTTTGTGGCTAAATGTCAAAACTGCCAGCAGGTAAAATATGAGCATCAGAAGCCTGGTGGTACACTTCAGAGCATGTCCATTCCTGAATGGAAGTGGGAGAGAATAGCCATGGATTTCGTGGTTGGCCTTCCCAAGACTTTGGAAAAATATTATTTGATATAGGTCATTGTTGACATATTGACGAAGTTTTCACACTTCATCCATATGCATGTGACTTATAATACATCTAAATTGGCCAATGTCTATCTGAATGAGGTTGTTTGATTGTATAGGGTGCCTATCTCCATTATTTCTGATAGGGGCACCCAGTTTACTTCCAATTTCTATAGAAGTTGCACAAAGATTTAGGGACAAGGTTGGACCTGAGTACATATTTTTACCCTCAGACTGACGAGCAGTCTGAGCGTACGATTTAGGTATTGAAGTGCATGCTTTGCGTATGTGTGATGGACTTTGGGAGTCATTGGGATCAGTATCTTGCACTGGATGAGTTTGCATATAATAATAGTTATCACTAAAGCATAGATATGGCCCCGTTTGAAGTCTTGTATGGGAGGAGATGTAGATCTCCCATTAGTTGGTTCAATTTATTTGAAGCAAAATCTTTGTATACTGACCTTGTGAAAGACTCTACGAAAAGGGTGAAGTTCACCCAAGGAAAATTTCTAGCTGCTCAAAGCCGGCCAAAAGAGTATGCAGACAATATGGTTAGAGATATGCACTTCATGGAAGGTTGTCATGCCCCGAGACTACCCCCTAGATGCAACTCGGTGCTTAGTGTCACGAATGACCCCAAGCTAAACTATGGTCTGGCATATCTAGGCATTTCAATCAAACACAATTTGTGCAAAAGCTAAGATGGTTTAAATATATAGGTTGGAAAATAATCCAACCATATATGAATATATATAGTGTGTAAGAATGTAATAAGTCTAAAAATAAAACTGACAATCCAAAAGCTGATTCTAGTTCTATGTCTGAAAGCCTCTAACTGAAATGAGTTGCTGGGATAATCCCCCTACTAACTCCAAAAGTCTAAGAACTGGAATATAAAACTGGAATAAATAAGCATAACTATCATCCTAGAACTATGATGACTCACTACTGAGCTGCTGAGTAAGGACTGGAAAGTCGCACTAAGCGTGATCCGGATGCTGAGCATCTGAACGTACATCATGATAAGATGTAGCACAAAAGTATGCATCAGTACTTCGAATGTACTAAGCATGCGGGATATATACATAAAGTTGTAAAGCATGAATACTTGCATAGAAACATATACTGAAGCATGGACTAAAGGGTAAACTGCATACAATGACCAAGTAACTAACATGAACTGTAACATGCTGAATTAAATTAAATATCTAAAATAAATACTGAGTACAAGGTTAATGCAATGCTGATTCTGACTGTGGAAGCTACTATTAATCGACATACCCCAACCAGAGCTAACTGTGGGGCTAACCTGTAACCCTGGATGGAAGGGTGTTCATACCTTGCTAAAGGTACAAACAAATTTGACGTGGATCCACTAAACTGATGTCCACATGGGACAAGGTGCCCAACCTAATCTGACAGCTGACCCTTTTGATACCTACGGTGGCGCCATAGTTTTGGGACTTGGGAACATGTACTAAAGATCTCAGCGTAACTGACAACTGAGCCTTCATCCCTTCGTTCGCTCGGTGCTAAGCCTACTCCCAATTGAATGTAAGGCAATGAATGCAACTAAAATACTGGATAGCTCAAATACTGATAACATCTAAGAATTTATTATAATAATACTGAAAATTGATAGCATTCTAAGTCTGAAGTATAACTGACTATACCATCTATTTAGCATGCATGAATTCAAAGTACTGAAATTACACACATGATAGGGTTATGGAAAATCTGAGTAGATAACTATCCTGGATTCCTAAGAACATATGAAGAAACCTATATACCATCATGGAAAGTGAATCACACTACTTGTATAGGATTTAGAAACCCTAGGTTTGAAGAAATAACTGAAAGTTGAACAACTGAACTATATTTAGGGACTCAATGGGTGAAAAGAACTAATTAATGAAATCCCATATACCTGTAAGAAGATTCTACGGTGAAATCTTTGGGTTTGGGGGGCTGAGCTTGAAGAAAACCTACTGCTTGTTCTTGAGAGGAATAAACACTTCTTTTCTTCTAGTTTCTTCCAAGTGTAGATTTTGTTTTTGGAAGACTAGGGGGAATAAGAGTAAAAATCCATTTAATTACCCCTAAAATGACTTAGGGTTGGAGTTAAGAAGGTTAGTGAAAAGTCATGAATTCCCCTGACTTAAAAGAAGAATTGCAAAAAATTTCTCGCCGGACGAGCTACTTGACGGGCATTGTGCCTGTGACGGCCCATCGGACCTAGTTGTCAGAGAGGTCATGATTGGATCTGGTCCCTGGGTGATTTCCACGATGGGTTTCCACAGCCCGTTGCATCCACGATGGTCGTAGGACATAAGAGAAAGCTGAGTTGGGGCACTGGCCATTTCCCACGGTAGGGCTAACAGCCCATGGTGGTTACCACGCCCGTCGCCTTTGGCTATCGAGCTGGGGGTGACTGGCAGAGCCACTAGGAACTTCCCACAGTGACTCTGACAGCCCGTCAAACTTCTGAAGCCTTCGGATTCAGCCCATGGGACCTGACAGTTGTAGAAGATGCTGAGTTTTTTGAGGTTCTGAGTCTTAACACTGGTTAAAATTCTGGGGTGTTACAATATCTCCCCCTTGGGATCATTTTTCCTTAAATGAAGACTAAACAAGCTGAGTTTGGAGAGAAAGAGCTATAATCCCTACCACTGAGTTCTAGAAGCTGATATCTAACTGAGTCAAGTTCTAAGGGCATGAAAGTATGCTGAAGATGCCGGACTAGCTAAAGAAACATGATGCTGAGACTAAAATGCACATGAAACAACTGAGAGAATTGAGAGGAAATATTACCTCAAGCTGAAGCTGGATCATAAGGAAAGAGGTGAGGGTACTTGGCCATCATAGTTGCTTCCACTTCTCAAGTAGCTCCCTCAACTGACTGATTCCTCCAAAGTACTTTCATCGAAGTGACTTCCTTACTTCTCAACCTACAAACCTGATGGTCAAGAATCTTGACTGGGACCTCCTCATAGGTGAGGCTATCATTCATATCCAGACTCTCTAATGGCACAATTATTGCCAGATCGCCAACACACTTTTTCAATAAAGAAATATGGAAAACTGGATGAACTGTTGCTAGTTCTGCTGGTAACTCTAACTCATAAGCCACATTTCCAATCCTTCTCAGAATATTTTAAGGGCCTATATATCAGGGACTGCGCTTCCCTTTCATGCGAAATCTCATCACACCCTTCATGGGTGACACTTTCAGGAAAACCCAATCATTGATCTCAAACTCTAAGTCCCTCCTCTTCACATCAGCATAGGACTTCTGATGACTCTGAGCTGTCTTTAATCTCTCTCTAATGAGATGAACTTTCTTCGTAGATCTGTGAAGCGAATCTGGCCCAATCAAGGCTGTTTCACCTACTTTAAACCAACCAACCAGTGATCTGCACCTATTCCCATAAAGTGTCTCATATGGGGCCATCTGAATAATAGAATAGAAACTGTTATTGTAGGCGAACTCTATGAGAGGTCAGTGATCATCCCAACTACCCTTCAAATCGATCACACAAGCTCTCAACATATCCTCTAAGGTCTGAATAGTACGCTCTGCATGACCATTCGTCTGTGGATGAAATGTCATGCTAAGGTTTACCTGAGTACCAAGACCTTTCAGAAATGATCTCCAGAAGTGAGAGGTAAATTGAGTACCCCTATCTGATATGATAGACAAGGGAACCCCATGCAACCTGACTATCTCACGAATGTATAGCCTGGCATACTCTTCTACTGAATATGTAGTATTAACTGCTAAGAAATAGGCTGATTTAGTCATCCTGTCCATAATCACCCAAATGGAGTCATGTTGTCGGTGAGTGCGAGGCAAACCTGTAATAAAATCCATGTTGATCACTTCCCACTTCCAAGTAGGAATGCTAATATCCTGAGTCACACCTCCTGGTCTCTGATGTTCTACCTTAACCTGCTGACAGTTGGGACACTTAGCCGCAAAATCTGCAATGTCCCTCTTCATGTCATTCCACCAATAGACTTCTCGTAGATCACGGTACATATTAGTGTCACCGGGATGAATAGAATATCTGGAACTATGGGCTTCTGTCAGGATTCGCTGCCTCAACTCATCCACCTTAGGCATACATAAACGACCCTGGTAGCGAAGCACACCATCTCTCATTCGGGAGAAAACCTCTACCCTCTACTGATGAACTGCATCTTTTAACTAAAGTAATATGGGATCACTGTCTTGTTTCTCTACTACTAATGGAGATTTTGACCCATTCTGGACTATCACACCACCATCTGTTGTGTCCATAAGGCAAACTCCTAAGAGAGCAAGCCTATGAATAACCTTGACTAGTTCTTTCTTCTCCTCCTCAACATGTGACACACTACCCATGATAGTCTGCTGAGGGCATCAGCCACCACATTGGCTTTACCCGAATGGTAGGGAACATTCATATCATAGTCTTTGAGGAACTCGAGCCATCTCCTCTGATGAAGATTTAACTCTTTCTGGGTGAACACATACTGGAGGCTCTTATGGTCTTGAACACATCTATGTGGAAACCATACAAGTATTGTCTCCAAATCTTTAGGGAGAAAACAATTGCTATAAGTTCAAGGTCATTAGTCGGGTAATTCTTCTCGTACATCTTAAGATGTCTGGATGTATAAGCTATGACCTTGCCATGCTGCATCAAGACACAACCCAAGCTGACTTTGGATGCATCACAATATACCACAAAATCATCTAAACCCTTTAACAGAGTTAAAATGGGAGCTGAGGTCAACCTGGTCTTCAACTCTAGGAAGCTCTTCTCACATTCGTTTGACCACTGAAACTTAACTTTTTTCTGAGTCAACCAGGTCAATGGGGTAGCTATGGATGAAAATCCTTCCACAAACCTCCGATAATAACCAGCCAAACCCAAGAAGCTTTTAATGTCTATCAGAGAGGTGGGTCTGGGCCAGTTATTCACTACCTCAATATTTTGAGAATCAACTCGGATGCCCTCACTAGAAACCACATAACCAAGAAAAGCAAATGATCTCAACCAGATTTCACACTTACTGAACTATGCAAGTAACTGGTGGTCTTTGAGAGTTTGCAGTACCACTCTCAAATGATCTGCATGCTCTTCCTCTCTTCGAGAATGTATAAGTATGTCATCAATGAAGACAATGACGAACAAATCTAGATACTGCTTGAACACCATGTTCATCAAATCCATAAAAGCTGCAGGAGCATTCGTTATTCCAAATGACATAACTACGAATTTGTAGTGACTATACCGAGTTATGAAGGCTATCTTTGGAATGTCACAACCTCTAACTCTGAGATGATGGTAGCCGGATCTGAGGTCTATCTTAGAGAAGCAACTCGAACCCTGAAGCTGGTTGAACAAGTCATCAATCCTGGGAATGGGATATTTATTTTTGATTGTGACTTTGTTCAACTGATGGTATTTGATGCACATCCTGAGAGAACTGTCTTTCTTAGGCACGAAAAGTACAGGAGCAATCCATAAAGAGATGTTGGGTCTGATGAAGCCATTATCTATAAGGTCGTTTAATTGTTCCTTCAATTCCTTAAGCTCAGCTGGAGCCATTCTGTAAGGTGGAATTGAGATAGGGTAAGTATCTGGAAGGAGATCTATTTCGAAGTCTATTTCCTTTTCAGGAGGAATCCCAAGAAGATCTTCTAGAAATACTTCCAGAAATTCATTAACCACAGGGACAGATTCAAGAGTTGGGGTCTCGGAATCTGAATTCTTAACCCAAACAAGATGATATATATAACCTTTGGAAATCATTTTTCTGGCCTTAAGGTAAGAGATGAATCGACTCACAAGCACTATGGTATTACCCTTTGATTCTAAGACTGGCTTGCTTGGAAACTAAAATCGAATGACCCTAGTCCTATAATCAAGTGAGGCATAACAGGAATGTAACCAATCCATGCTTAGAATAATATTAAAGTCATTCATTTCTAACTCTACAAGATCGGCTGAGGTGACTTTCTAGGAAACTATGACAGGGCCATTTATGTATACCTATCTAGCTATAACTGGGTCACTAAAAGGAGTAGAGATTGAGAAGGGTTCTGGGAGGATTTCTGGACTGACACCAAATTCTACTACTATATAGGGAGTCACAAAGGAAAATGTAGCTCCAGGGTCTAACAGTGCATAAACATCAGTATGAAAGACTCATAACGTACCCGTGGCCACATCAGGAGAATCCTCTTGGTCCTGTCGAGCCTAAAGTGCACAAAACCTATTTTGGCACTGACCACCACCTGCACTAGAAGAGGCACCCTACTGAGTTGGGTGACCTGCTGAAGCCGATGTAGAACTAGCCTATTCTGTGAGCTAGCATCCTTACCCTTCTGAAAAGTTACTGGGTAATCTTTCATCATGTGGCCTGGATTATCACACCCAAAACAATTTCCACTGCCTACCATACACTCACCTTGGTGGTTCCTACCACACTTTTTGCAAACTGAATGAGTGTGCCCTTCAGTGACACTACCTTGGGACTTAGAGCCTGGCGCCATATCCCGTCGGTCTTGTCTGAACTTAGGCATTGGGGCACTAGCAGAAGACAGGGTCAGAACTGAAGATTTTTGGAAGAACTAAGAGCTATAACCACCATCTGACCTTTGCTGAGAATAGTTGAAGTCATATTTCCTAGCTCTCTTGTTGTCTCCTACCCTCTCTTTGACTTTTTCCTCTTCGATTTACTGGGAATTGGTCATCAACCTAGAGATATCCATATCCTTTACCAGCATAGCAGTCTTGCACTCCTTGACCACATCATTGGACACGCCAGACACAAACTGACTCATACAGGCTCTGGAGTCATCTACTATCGCCGGAGCATACTTAGACAATAGAGTAAACTTGAGAGAGTACTCCTACATGCTCATATCATTCTGCCTTAAGTTGTTGAAATCTTGAACCTTGGACTCCCTGAGTTCAAATGAGAAAAACCTTTCCAAAAATGCAGTCTTGAAGTGGTTCTAATCCACTAGGCCTGCATTAGCACCTCGAGACTCCTTCCACTATTGGTACTAAGTATAAGTCACTACATTCAGCTGGTATGCGGCTAGTCTGCACTCTCGACTGGAGTAACACCCATAATCTCTATCACCTTTTGAATGTCATCTAGAAATTTTTGTGGATCCTCCTCAGACTTGAAACCATGAAACTCTGGAGGATTCATTCGAGTGAAGTCCCAGACTCTAGCTACGGCAGAGTTATTCTGAGGTGGGGCTGGTTCCATAACCTGCTGGTTAACCTGAGCGGTCATGGCCTAAGTAAGTACCTGAAAATCAGCCTTGAATTCAGCATGAGTGACTTGCTCATTCAAAGGGTCTGCCAGAGCTACTGGTGCTTGTTGATTCTTGTTTCTCCTTTTGTTAGCTCTTTTGGGAGGTATTTTTTGTAATGCGTAGAACACAAGTTAGAAGGAGATTATATAGAGTTCGTACTCTATAGCACAAGATGGAAAAGAAAGAAGGGAGTTTTTCCTAATAACATCTCACGTCCTCTCTCCCATAAGTGTGGCACGCTTAACACCCATGAAGAAGACTCTACTCGACACGGCTTTCAGACACCTTAGGATACTTGAACTTGATGCTCTGATACCAAGTTTGTCATGCCCCGAGACTACCCCTGGATGCAATATGGTTCTTAGTGTCACTAATGACCCCAAGCTAACCCATGGTCTGGTATATCTAGGCATTTCAATCAAATACAATCTATGTGGAAGCTATGCTGGTTTAAATATATAGGTTTGAAAAATAATCCAAGAATATCTGAATATATATAAGAATGTAATAAGTATGAAAATATAACCGACAATCTAAAAGTTAATTCTAGTTCTATGTCTGAAAGCCTCTAACTAAAATGAGTTGTTGGGACAAGCCTCCAACTAACTCTAAAAGTCTGAAAACTAAAATATAAAACTGGAATAAATAAGCATAACTATCGTTCTTGAACTATGAGGACTCACCACTAAGCTACTGAGAAAGGACTGGAAAGTCACACTAAGCGTGATCTGGATGTTGAGCGCCTAAACCTACATCATGATAAGATGTAGCACAAAAGTATGTGTCAGTACTTCAAATGTACTAAGCATGCAGGATATATACACAAAGCTGTAAAGCATAAATACTTGCATGGAAACATATACTGAAGGGTAAACTGTATACAATGACCAAGTAACTGACATGAACTATAACATGCTGAACTAAATTGAATATCTAAAATAAATACTGAGTACAAGGTCAATGCAATGCTGAGTCTGACTGTAAGAGCTGCTATTAACCGACATACCTCAAGCTGAGCTAACTGTGGGGCCAACCTGTAATCCTGGATGAAGGGTGTTCATACCTTGCAAAGGGTACAAATAAATCTGATGTGGATCGAGTAAAATGATGTCCACAAGGGACAAGGTTTCCCAGCCTAATCTGATAGTTGACCCCTTTGATACCTACGGTGGCGCCGTAGTTCTGGGACTTGGGGACTTCTCCTAAAGCTCTCAGCCTAACCTGACAGCTGAGCCTTCATCCCTTCGTTCGCTCGGTGCTAATCCTACTCCTAACTGAATGTAAGGCAATGAATGCAACTGAAATATTGGATAGCTCAAATATTGATAACATCTGAGAATGCAATATAATAATACTAAAAACTGATAGCATTCTAAGTCTGAAGTATAACTAACTGTAACATCTATTTAGTATGCATGAATTCAAAGTGCTGAAATTACTGAAATTACACACATGATAGGGTTATGGAAAATCTGAGTAGATAACTATCCTGGATTCCCAAGAACATATGAAGAAACCTATATACCATCATGGAAAGTGAATCATACTACTTGTATAGGATTCAGAAACCCTAGGTTTGAAGAAATAACTGAAACTTGAACAACTGAACTATATTTAGGGACTCAATAGGTGAAAGGAACCAATTGACGAAATCCCACGTACCTGGAAGAAGATTCTATGGTGAAATCTTTGGATATTGGGGCTGAGCTTGAAGAAAACCTCCTGCTTATTCTTGAGAGGAATAAATGCTTTTTTTCTCCTAGTTTCTTCTAAGTGTCAATTTTTTTGGAAGACTAGGGGGAATAAGAGTAAAAATTCCTTTAATTACCCCTAAAAATACTTAGGGCCAAAGTTAAGAAGGTTAGGGAAAAGACCAAAATGCCACTGACTTAAAAGAAGAATTGCAGAATTTTTCTCACCGGGTGGGCTACCCAACGGGCGTTATGCCTGCGACGGCCCGTTGGACCTGGTTGTCGGAGAGGTCATGGCTGGAACTGGTCCCTGGGTGATTTTCATGATGGGTTCCTACGACCCATCGCATCCACGACATTTGTGGTGGCCGCCTGTCGGGACAGAAGAAGAAGCTGAGGTAGGGCACTAACCATTTCCTATGGCAAAACCGATGGCCCGTGGTGGTTACCACGCCCGTCGCCTTTGGTTTTTGAGCTGGGGGTGACTGGCAGAGCCACTTGACACTTCCCATGGTGACTCTGATGGCCCATCGGACTTCTGACACCTGTGAAGTTAACCCGTGGGACCTGACAGTTGCAGAAGATGCTGAGTTTTTCTGAGATTCTGATTTTTAGCACTTGTTCAAATTCTGGGGTGTTACAAAAGTGAGCAAGTGTTGCTCAAAGTTTCATCCATGAAGGGTGTTATGCGATTTGAGAAGCGTGGTAAGCTGAGTCTGAGCTATATTGTACCTTTTGAAATCCTTCAGAAAGTGGAGCCAGTGGATTATAGGTTGGCTTTACCTCCTATCTTATAGGGAGTTCATCCCGTATTCCATGTCTTAATGCTTAAGAAGTACTACAGAGATGGTGATTACATTATTTGCTGGAATTAGATCCTGTTGGATGAAAATCTCTCTTATGAAAAAAAGGTTGTTGCTATTCTTTATCGGGATATCCGAAAGTTGAGAATTAAAGAGATTGCATCTATAAAAGTCCAGTGGAAGAACCATCATGTTGAGGAGTCCACTTGGGAGACTGAGGCAGATATGCGGGACAAGTATTCTCACTTGTTCACCGATTCATGTAATTCTTGTTCTCCCCCTATTTTTTCTTCTCTTGTCATTCAGATATGAATGATTTTTTAATTGGTATCTAATGTAATGACCTGTTTTATCGTTATAGTAAAGTAATGCATAAGTACCCGGCTAGAAAAGTCCCTAAGGTGAGAGTTTGTAAATTTTAGGCTATGGTGAGCTTAGATGAAAATATAGTCCTATATTTTAGAGATGATTAATGTTTTGTATGATGTCGTATGTCAGCGTGGTATCTATATTTGGGTAGCCAACTTTCGTAGCATCCCGTAGGAAGTTTCAGGACTGAATTCGGCTTCATAGAACTCTGGATATAATAGTAATCGCATAGGGGATAATTCATGTGGTCCATAAAATAAAGTGTATTATGAAATGAGGGTCTGGGGGAAAGAAAGTAGTATTCTGGAAATTAATTCTTGCCGCGATAAGAGAAATCCACATCGTGATGGTCATCACAATGAATGATCCTCATCGCAATGAAGAACCATCCATTGCGATGAGAAAATGGGATAGTATACCTAAACGTCCAGTAGGTTTTTGAGTTATTTCTTTAATATTTTTAACTTTGTCCTAGAGCTCTAAGAAGTGAGTTTTCCAAGAAAACTAGCGCATTGTTCATGTTTGAGGTAAGTAATATGTATACCTCTTCGTTTATTGATTATTAATCTTTCTTAGACCTTGGGGGAAAGGATTAATGGTGGAATTATTAAGTTTAAGCCCTAGAAGTATGAACTTGGGAAGGAGCCCTATGAGAGTGTAAAATCACCTAGAATTGATCCTAAGATTTATATTTTTGATTTCTACCATGAAATTGATTGTCTTTAACTTGATTAAGGTTAATGAGGAACCTTGGGCTCCAATAAGGTGAAACTTTTAGGCATGAAAATAGCTAAAAGGCATGAACTTGATTCGAAACTTTTGAATATTGATTCTATGAATGCAATGGAACTAGTTAGTGACTAATTAACACTTGGGGGACGCTAAAACCTTGTTTTAAGTGTATAATTGATGGGTTAAATTTTCAAGGCCTAGCATGAAAAGTAAATGATTAATTACTCTCATATTATTGTTGTTTATAGAACTTGAGCATTTTGAAGTGTTAAGGAAGGACAAGGAAGTGGTGAATTAGCTTGTGGATGTTATTTCTTCACTCGAGGTAAGTTATGCTTTTAAATTGGAGTTAAGACTCACTTTATTACATGTTATGTGGTAGAACTATATAACTTGTGATTGATCCTCGGACATGATTGAATTGCATGTGTTTTTCTAATTTGCTTGTATGAATAGGCAAGATGAACAAGAAGTGATAAGTGAGCTCAAATGGCTAAGTGCGATTATGCCTTGGGCACTGTGTATATTCATGAAGGAATGGTCTGAGAGCCTAGTTATATAAATATTGATGTTGATACAGTTGTTATGGATCAGATACCATACTGGTATGGTATATAGACACCTAGGGTCCCCTGCAGGTCATGACTAGTGGGCAGAAATAAGGTCCATAGCATGTGTATACACTCTTACAATCTTTTATCTTATTTTGTATTATTATACTATTTTCTGTACTGAACTGGTTGTGAATTGAGATAAGACTAGAGGGATAGGTGATATGAGTGAAAGTTAATAGAAGTAGTGAGGTGTGAGATGATTGTTGAAAGTGATAACCTCTTTCCCTTTTTAGAGTGATATTCGGTGACTTATGAAGTTGAGATTGTTGTGGTTGAATCAACTTGAAAAGACTATATGTTGACTGATTATATGCTAAGTGTTGAAGTTCCCTTACTTGTTATATGCTTTTGCTACATTCATGTCTTATTTTGGATCGACCTATGATATCTACCAGTACATAGTATTTTGAACTGATACTATCTTGCGCTCTTCCTTTGTTGAGTGCAGATCGTGTTTCAGAGGCTGAGACGCGACCTCGGCTAGAGTAGAAGAGTTGATCCAAGATCCAAGGGTGATCACTACTTCTCAGGCTGCCATGGATCCTCCACGAGCCGTTGGTCTTCTTTCTAACAACGAAACTCCTATTATTTATTGCTTTTAGTACTTATGGATATCTTAAACGATGTATTAGTTTAGAGTTCTATACGATGACTTTCAGTTCTTGGGGATATGTTAGTTGATGACTTCCACACATTCTTATATTATATTTAGTTGTCTTTTATTATATTGATAATTTAAGACTGGTTTAGTTTATTGTTCTTCTAAAACTGCCTAAGAATAAGACTAAGGTTTAGGTTGGTTCGTTCTCCCACTGGAGGGCTAGTGTGGGTCCAGTTGGGTCGTGACACTATTAAATTACTTGTTCTTCTTTTTCTTTTTTTGTGGTGTAATTATAGAAATTATTTTTTATATATGGTAAAATTTGAATTGATTTAAAAGTGTTATATATTATAATTTCTTACGTAAATTAGATAAGAACTTCAATTAACTTTAAAGTTCTAAATATTAAGATAATCATTAAAATTTAGTTAAATATTTTTTGGCGTACTTTTATCACAATTATTCAAAAAATTGTCAAATAATATGAACAAAAATTTTTAAAAAATTTCTTTTAAAATTTGTTAGTGAAGATTGGTCCTACGATTCATAAAATTAAAAAAGATAAATGACATTTAAAACCTAAGGGGTCGTTTGGTTAGTAAAGTAGTTTGTTTTTATATGTAAAAAGTCATAAAGTAGTAAAATAGTATGTCGGCCATAGGAATAGTATGTCGGCCATAGGAATAGTATGTCGGCCATAGGAATAGTATGTCGGCCATATGAATAGTAAAGGCCAATGAATAGTAAAGGTCAAGAGTCATATTCATGAACAGTAAAGGTCGTTCATAAATAGTAAAGGTCACTCTAGACTTGTATATATAGAGGGACTCCTCTCATAAGTAAATTATCACTTACATTATCACTTACATCCATCACTTACTCTCTACTTCTCTCTCTCTAATACTTTCTGCATTCCGCCCCAGTTTGGTATCAGAGCTAGATAGAAACATATAAATCATCATGGAGAAAGCTAACTCTAACGAGGAAAATATCGAGCAGGTATACTGTCATATGAATATGCATAGCTAAACTCACATATTCCTGATAATCATAATTATGGTAGAATAAGTTTTATATTTGTTACTATATGGTGGAATTATTCAAAAGCATGTTATATAGTTTGCTGGTAAGTTTGGAAAGGAGAGAAAACTTCTAAGAACAGTACTATCATGAGGGGAAAACCGTTGAGGCAAGAAGCCGTTTTAGGGAGTACCAAAGTATGAGAAATGCTGTTTAAAGAAAAAGAGTATCATGCCGAGTACAATGCTAGTAGTGACGAAAAACATGGTCTAAGAATAATCCAGTTTATAGTAAGCTTATATAAAAAGTATACTATCATAAAATATGATTAGAGGGAATAATTGAGAAAAAAACAGCATCATAAAAATGACAAGTTTACATGAAAAAATGATAAATAATTATAAAATATTAGTTTTATATGCACTAAAAGACATAAGAATAACTGAATTAAAAAGAATTATATGGGAAAAAATATTTGATAAAATAGACGAATTATTAGAACAGAGATGGTATGAGATAGATCTAGACAGTTTAGATATAGATAACGATTGGGAAAAATATTCAGATCTAGAAATAGGATATTCAGATTAATGATTAATTACGAATATTTAAGTTATTGGATGGTAACTGTAGAAAACATAAATTTAACAATTAGCCTAATGAAAAGTAATATAGAAGACTACCAAAAAACTCAAGATACAGAATATCTCGAATATATTATAGAATGCGCAAAAGAAATACAAAGATTAGTTCCTTTAAAAGAGGAATATTATACTAAAACATTTAATGAATAAGTACGAAGAAGAACTAACAGAAATGATTAAACAAATAAAAGAAGAAATTACACATAGAGAACAAAGACTTAGTGAAAACATATTTGCAGGAGTATGACATAGATCAATATTGGCACAAAGAAAGGAAATATTCTATCTATACATAGAATTACAAAAACTAACATATAAATTACAAAACAAATTATAAATGAATAAGGAAGAATACGTGATAGAAGAAAAAACCTTTGAAAATCTAGAAGGAATAAAAATAAAAATAGTATTTTCTAATCTAGGAAGAAGATATAAGAAAATAGGAGA
This sequence comes from Jaltomata sinuosa, assembly GCA_003996215.1. Taxonomy (NCBI): domain Eukaryota; kingdom Viridiplantae; phylum Streptophyta; class Magnoliopsida; order Solanales; family Solanaceae; genus Jaltomata; species Jaltomata sinuosa. Next base: position 186,458 of record QJPP01003107.1, on the reverse strand, counting down.
AATCATGAACCTAATGCTAGAAAGAGAATCAGCTAAATTAGAAGATAGCTTAACGGCTATGGTAAGAATAATGAAAGAAAACGAAGAAATAGACAGAAAGAATGAAATAAATAAAATAAAACAAGAAGCAAAAATAGAAGTACAAAAAATAGAAAATATTTAAAAAAAAAAACAAACTGGTGCGGAATGCAGAGATTATGAGTAAGAGAGAGAAGTAGAGAGTAAGTGATGGATGTAAGTGATAATGTAAGTGATGATTTATTTATGAGAGGAGTCCCTCTATATATACAAGTCTAGAGTGACCTTTACTATTCATGAACGACCTTTACTGTTCATGAATATGACTCTTGACCTTTACTATTCATTGGCCTTTACTATTCATATGGCCGACATACTATTCCTATGGCCGACATACTATTCCTATGGCCGACATACTATTCCTATGGCCGACATACTATTTTACTACTTTATGACTTTTTACATATAAAAACAAACTACTTTACTTTTACATTTTACAGCTGTCTAATATATTGGCCGTTTATTTTGGCCGACACAAAACTACTAAACTTATTACAATAATTATATAACTGCTTTTGTCAATATCTTCTTTGTCTTCTAGCTTTTGGCCTCTTCTGCTTTTATTCCAGCTGCACTTCTGGAATGTAGTTGTCTTCTCCGTCACATTTCGTGCATAGATGATCTGGGTATTTTTGTCCTACTAATTTACAGTATCTAGTCATCATATTTTGTGAAATAAAATTTTTTATGATAGCTCTTGTGGTAGGTGACTGCTCTGGTTGCAATAGGCTTAATATCCATTGGCGTAGTTCTTCCATATCTGTTGTCTTTAGTTCTCTGCAATTGGAATATATCATCGTTTGATCTCTGTTGTAGTAACTCCAAATTGCGTTTCTGTTTAGATAATTGTTTGATAATTCGTTCAAAATGGTAGCTATCCCAATAGTTCTTTTATTTACATAGAATTCTGGGATGTTTATCCTTTGTATTTCTTCTTGTATTTCTATTTTCTCCGGGATTATCATTTCCTTGGTTAAACCTATCTTGATAACTTGTATTATAGGTTTGATTTCGTCGTATAATATCTCCGCGGTTGCTGAATAGAACTTTATATAAAATAAAGTGCCTTTAGTAATTCTTTTGTAATGTAGAAATGTTTTGTATAGTTCTGGTATCTTGGATATTTCTTCACCTGTTTTTGTGTATACTGTACTTAACAGTCCATAATTGTAGCAAGTTGCTACTAGATTTGAATTGGTACGTGGTTGTGCTATGAGTTTATTATATCCCTGTAGGTATTGGGTTATGTAATCTTCATCCGGATTTTGGGTATTTTTAGCTCTGGGGTTTAGATTCAAAAAGGTTTGGATTTTGTGTATATTTTCTATATACGTTCTGGTGATATGGTTGTATATTTGTTTGTGTGAATCCAAACTGGTTCTATAGGTATTTACTTGTGGGGTAACATGTATATCTTTTTGGGTATTTTCTGGAAGGTATGGTTTGGAGAATAGCTTATTCATATTGGCATTTGTATATCTTGCCTTACCATCTTCCTTTTTTGTAGTTGATCCTCCGGTAGATGTGCCACCTGCAGCTATATTTAACATCTTGTTATGGGTTTTAAGGTGTTTCCCAACGTCACCTTCTAGCTCCGCATGTTTAGAGTCATGCTGCTGACTTAGCTCCGCATATTTAGAGTCATGCTGCTGACTATTAGTTGTTTTTTTCAACATCTGTACTTCGCTTTCTATTTTCTCCATTTTTTGACAAAGGGTTGTCATAGTAGCTAGTATTTTTTCCAATGTATCCATATTAACTTTCTCTGGAGAGATAATCTGCAATGGAATTTTTGTCAGTTTTGATTACTTCAATTGTAAATGTAAAATTTAATATATTCAATACTAGTCTCCTTATTTCTTTTGTTGTAACTGAATCTTGTACCTTTTTGGTTATCCACCATTTTACCTGTGTATTGTCTGTTCTCACAATAAATTTATTGTATACAATATATGGTTCAAAGTTTAACAAACATTTGTATAATGCAAATAGTTCTTTCCTATTTATTTCCCATTTTATTTGTGGTTCTGTATATGATCCTGAGTAATATCTACAATGGTGTTCTATCTTTTCATTTTCATATTTATATTTTAATACTCCGCCATAGCTATGATCACTAGAGTCTGTTTCTACTATGTATGTAAATTGTTTATTTTCATCTGGAAAATATAGTTTTGGTAGCTCTCTGCACATATTTTTAATCATGAATTCTTAAATTCTTCTAAATCATTGAAATTATATCTTAAAGGTTTTTGGCTATTTTACGATCTAACTGATTTATGTTTTCTAATTTTTTGGTTTATTTTTTCACTTCCTTTTATCCATTCAGTTGTTTTTCTATTTTTGTTACTAACTCTTTTTGCTCCTATTTTGTTGTTACATGGTGTTGTCTTTAAGTCTAAATACTCTAATCCTTTTAGATTATCAATGGTGTCTTTTTGTATTTTAGTCAGATTATCCTAAATGTTTTGTCTGTCCTTTTCTTATATTAATATTTATTTTTATTAATTGGGTATATCGTCTTATTTTAGATCCAATTGTTGATAAGGTTATATCCAATTCTTTTATATGTTGGTGTAGTATTTCCTTTTGGTTACTACCTAGTTCTTTATCTTGTATAATTTGTTCTATGTATATTTGTTTCTGTCCTAACAAGGTATCATATGAATCAGAGTATAACTCTTTTAGTGTTTTGGCGTACCAGTATATTTCTTGGGTTAATATTATGTCTTTTTCATATGGTCTTTTAAATTTCTTTCTAGATATTTTGTTCGTAGTATGATTAGAGATAGTTTGATGTATGATTAGGATTTCCATACAACGTGGTCTTTCGGATTAATATATCTTCATTTTATGCTTTTTAAACTCTTTTTATTATTATTCTCTTATTTTCATGCGTTATTATTAATTGTTTATTTTCTATACTATATGGTTTCATTTTTTCTAACCATTTTATTCCTAATATTATATTTTTTTCTTGGTATATTTCAAATTTTACTTTTATTGGTATTTCTCCTATAATTATTTTCTTTTTTACTATTTCTTTAGTATTTACTAATGTTTTTGGTAGGTCTGGACATGACTGGTTTTTTACTTTTATCTTATCTCCCATAACTAATTCTTTTGTTATGTTATTTTCTTCTTGTCCTATATCTATTAATATTAAACATTTTTGTTCATTTATTATTCCCGTTATATAGTACTGTTTTAGTTCCTCTTTTTGATGTTTTATTAATCTTGTAGATGATTCCTGTATTTCTGGTTCGTAATTTATACTTGTGCTTTCATGTTTTTTACCTGATATGCTTAATCTTGGTTCATAGTTTATTCTTTTAGATGTACTTAATCTTTCTTTTACTATTTCTAAATCTTCGTCAAAATCTATTTCTTTGTAACTATATTCATTTTTGTCTATTAGAGTAACTATCTTTTCAAAGGGGTTTTCTATTTTTATCCTATTTATTTTATTTTTTGCTGTTATTTTATGTTTAGTAGTTAATACATACAAGTTTTTACATCTTGCTGTAAATATCTTACTGCCTGGGGCTAGTTCTATTCCTGACATTTTCCAATATAATACTAAAGATTTATCTATATTTTTATCTGATACTGCTACTGAATAATTAGCACTTATTATAAATTTAAACTTTTGGTATATTAAATTTCCTTTAACTGCACTTATTATACTTTTTTCTATAGGTTCTATTATCCTATCATCTGCTAAATATATTTCTATTGGTGTATCTATTCCTTCTCTGAAACAAGCTTTTATTAATATTTCTGTTCCTCCTAGATGTACGTATTTTATTGGATCTCTTGCTTTTAGATCTTGTATTTCTTTATTTATGATTCTTCTACTTATTAAGGGTATTTTAGCTTTTCCTTGTGTATATTTAAAGTCTCTACCCTTAATAAGTAGAAGAATCATAAATACACTTATCAAGATATCTAAAATACCCTTAATAAGTAGAAGAATCATAAATAAAGAAATACAGCTGTCTAATATATTGGCCGTTTATTTTGGCCGACACTACACGACGAAACTTATTACAATAATTACATAACTGCTTTTGTCAATATCTCCTTTGTAGCTATCTTCGGTATCTGCAAGCTGTCCTTCTTTTGTTAGTCCATTTATTCAAGCTGAACGTCTGGAATAACGTTATCTTCTCCTTTGCATTTGGAGCATATATGATCTGGATATTTATGGCCGATTAACTTGCAGTATCTGGTTAATAGTTCTTCTGAAATGAACCCTTGCTTCAAGGCTCTAGTTGTTGGTTGTAACTCTGGTTTTAATAAAGATAAAATCCATTTCTGGACTTCATCCATATCTGCTTGTCGTAATTCTCTTGAATTGGCATAGATCATTAAATGATCTCTGGAATAATAACTCCATATGGCATTGCCTTGTAGATAATTTGTAGCTAATTCCTGGATAATTGTTGATATACCAATTATTCTTTTATTTGCATAAAAACTTGGTATCTCAACTTTTAGTATCTCTGCTTGTTGTGATATATCTTCCGGTATAATCATTTCTCTAGTCAGGCCTATTTTGACTACCTGAATTAGGGGTTTTATTTCATCATATAGTATTTCTGCTGGTGCCGTATAAAATTTAATATAAAATAAATTTCCTTTTGTAATTCTTTTATATATAATGAAAGCTTTGTGGAGTTTTGGGATTCCACTTATCTCTTCGCCGTCGTATGTATATACGGTGCTAAGTAATCCGTAGTTATAGCAAGTTCTAACTAGGTTTGGATTTGTTTTTGGCTGTGCTATCAGCCGGTTGTATCCTTGTAGTTTTTGGGTTAAATAGTCTTGCTCTGGTTTTTCGGGGGTAGTGGTAGATCTTGGGTTAAGGTTTAGGAAAGTTTGTATTTTGTATATATTGTCGATGTAGGATTGGGTGATATGATTGTATATCTTTTTATCTCTGTGGAGGCTTTTTGCATATGTGGTTGTTTGGGGTATGGCACTTGGTATCTCAGTGGGTTGCCTTTTGTGGGTAAATGGTTTATCAAATACTTTGTTCAAATTTGTATTTGTAAATGGTTTAATGCTAGCTTTTTTATTTTCTGCAGCCTTGCTTGTACCTGCAGCTGTATTTAGCAAACTGTTATGGGTTTTAAGGTGTTTCCCAACGTCACCTTCTAGCTCCGCATGTTTAGAGTCATGCTGCTGACTTAGCTCCGCATATTTAGAGTCATGCTGCTGACTTAGCTCTATCTTTTGTAATCTCGTTCCTATACTGTCCACTTTCAGAGAAAGCGTAGTAAGGATTGAGAGTATATCTGGAGTATTATCCTCCGTCTGTGTGCTTTTGTCTTGATAAGTAATCTGCAATTGCATTCTTGTCAGTTGAAATTACCTCAATTGTAAATGTAAAGTTTTGTATATTGAGCACAAGTCTCCTTATTTCTTTTGTAGTAACTGAATCTTGTATTTTCCTTGTAAGCCACCATCTAACTTGTGTATTATCTGTTCTTACAAGAAATTTATTATAAACTATGTATGGTTCAAAGTTTAACAAACATTTGTATAATGCAAATAGTTCTTTCCTATTTATTTCCCATTTTATTTGTGGTTCTGTATATGATCCTGAGTAATATCTACAATGGTGTTCTATCTTTTCATTTTCATATTTATATTTTAATACTCCGCCATAGCTATGATCGCTAGAGTCTGTTTCTACTATGTATGTAAATTGTTTATTTTCATATGGAAAATATAGTTTTGGTAGCTGCTTACACATGTTTTTAATTTTTCTTATATGGGTTTTATCTGTATCATCAAAATGGTATTCTATGTCCTTTTTCAATTTTTTCTGTAATGGTTTTAAATCTTCTGCTAGCTTAGGTATATATTCTCGTACTTGGTTAACTAATCCTAGAAAGGATTGTAGTTTCTTCTTTGTGTCAAGCATTTCGTTCAATCCAATTATTTTTTGTACTATATGTGTTTGCATTTTTATCCCATTTTTATCTATTTGTATTCCTAGAAATTCTATTTGGTTTTTCATTATTTCTGCCTTTGCTTTGCTTAGACTTATTCCTGAGATTTCTATAATATGTATGAATTTCTCTAATAATCTTATATGTTCTTCTTGTGTTCTAGAGTATAGTAATATATCGTCTATATAGACTATACAATTTTTTAGCTGGTTAAAATAGTTATCCATAAAGTGTTGATATCTACCTGGTGCATTTTTATATCCAAATGGTAATACGTTCCATTCATAGAATCCTTGTGGTACTGTAAAAGCTGTTAATTTTTTAGATTCATCTTCTAGTTTTAGGTGGTAAAATCCTGATTTACAGTCAAATTTACTAAAATAATTATATCCTTGTATTTGTCTTATTTTTAATATTTTATTTGGTATTGGGTAGTTATATGTTTTGGTTTTTGCATTTAAATTTCTATAGTCTATGACCATCCTAGTTTTTCTTCTTTTTTGTTCACTATGTTTATTTACTATAAAAGCTGGGCTAGAATGTTTACTATTACTTTCTTGTATATAGTTCTTTTCTAGTAATTCATTAATATGCATCTTAAATTCTTCTAAATCATTGAAATTATATCTTAAAGGTTTCTGGGTTATAATACTATTTTCCTCCATTAGTTCTATTTTAACTTTTGTTTTGTGGTTTTCCCATCTTTTTAATGGTTCTTCACTATACAGTGTTTCTAGTTTATCTTGTATTGTTTTTATTTTGTTTATTGAAAATATGATTAATTCTATTTTATGGTCTAACTGATTTATGTTTTCTAATTTTTGGTTTATTTTTTCACTTCCTTTTATCCATTCTGTTGTCTTCCTATTTTTGTTACTAACTCTTTTTGCTCCTACTTTGTTGTTACATGGTGTTGTGAACCACCAATGTGTTTTCGTTATTGTGTGTGGATATAGATTTTCTAAAAAGGGCATTCCTAATAACATATCTTTTGTAGTTAGTTCGTAATTATATACTTCTCCTATTGTTAGTATTTTATCCCATATTTGTATTTTTATATTTTTTGCTTTATGTGTAATCATACTTCCTTCATTATTAAATCCTGTTACTACTATTGGTGTTTTTAGCTTTTCCCATTTTTCTTCTGGTAAGCAGTTATATTTAAATATATTAGCTTCTGCTCCTGTATCTATCATTGGTGTATAATATCTATTATTATATCCTTCTACTATTATTTTTGCCAGTATATATATCTTCATTTTATGCTTTTTAAACTCTTTTTATTATTATTCTCTTATTTTCATGCATTATTATTAATTGTTTATTTTCTATACTATATGGTTTCATTTTTTCTAACCATTTTATTCCTAATATTGTATTTTTTTCTGTTATTTTATGTTTAGTAGTTAATACATACAAGTTTTTACATCTTGTATTTCTTTATTTATGATTCTTCTGCTTATTAAGGGTATTTTAGCTTTTCCTTGTGTATATTTGCAATCTATTATATGTTCCTTTTGACTTACTACGTAGTATTCTTCTTTTTGTCTTTTGAATAAGTTTCTAATAATTGGTATACTAAATATTTTATCTACACTTAGGTCTAATTCTTTACTTTTTATTTGATCAAATATGTTATAATCAAATATTATCTTTTGATCCGTAGATTCTTCATCTAGATATTCTTCCTTTTTTATTATTTGTATCTCTTTTTCAGTCATTACCTATTTCACTTTCTTCTTCTTCTTCTGATATTTCATATATACTATCATCGCTATTTAGCTCATAGTCTATGTATTTTATTTGCGTATATTTTTCGTCTTCTTCGAATATTATCTCTGATATTTGTTTTCTTTGTGGGTTTCTTGGTAATCTACAATTTTTAGCTATATGTCCTAGTTTTCCGCAGTTATAGCATGTACATTCTGTTAACTTTCGCTTTGGTCTATATGGGCTTTTTGTTTTATAGTTCTTTACATAATACTTCCTCTTTGGGTTTATATTCTTATACTTAGATTTATATTTTTTATATCTCTTATTTCTTGAGTATGGATTTTTATAATAATTAATTTCATCTTTACACCCGAATTTAGGTGCTACTTTATTGTTACAACATACTAGATTTTTTATTAGAGTTTTTTCTATTTGTAGTTTTTCTTTATATTCTTCACAAGTATTTGAATACCAGTGGTGTAAATATTTTATTCTAGCTCCTAATGTATCTGTCAGTCCTACTTCTTTCCAATTTTTTATTATTCTTGAACTAAATGGTTCAGGTAATTTTGTGAAATATAACTGTCTTATTTCTTTACTTTCTTCTGTATTATATGATCCTTTATAATAATATTCTTTAAATGCACATGTATATTCGTCTATATAACACATATTGCATATTTCTAATTTTATCATTAAATTTCTATTTATGATTTTTTCTTTATTTTGTTCTTCATATTTTGTCATTGTACTACTAAATTCGTTTCTTATTGCTGTTTCATATTTTTGTAGTATCTCTATCGATGTTGTTGCTTTTTCGCCGCTCATGTTTTTATTATTTCTCAATGTATTTATACTTTCTTCTGTTAAATTTAATAACCATAATTTTGTTGTTCCTATTAATGTTCTTTCTATGTATCCTGGTACTTCTGCCATTGCTATTTTGTTGTCTATTAATTGTTTTGCTATGTATCCTATCCATAGTTGGATAACTTTATTTGTGTCTGTTACACAATCTAGATCTAAGAAGTTATATTGTTCTATTGATGGAGTTGGTGTCCATTTTTCATTATATCGTTTTTTCCCTATATCATCTTGTCTATCTGAGTTTTCATAACTTTTTGCATAGTATTTTGGACCAACCAGGTCTCTTTTTTCTTCTGATGTACTAGGTTTTTCTTCTACTTTACTCATATTTATTTCTATGTTTCCATCATTTTCTATATCTTTTAATAATTCAGTATATGTTTCGCTTGCTTCTGAATTTTGTTCTTCATTAGTTTCATTTATTTCATCTATTATCAATTCTGGTAAATTATGCTCTTCGTTATCTTCTTTTATTTGTAATTTTTCTTTAAATGATCTTATTTCATTTTGTAATTTTTTCTGTTGTTCTTTTTCTTTTTGTAATTTTTCTTGTTGTTCCTTTTCTTTTTGTCTGTTTTCATATATTTCTTTTAATATTGCCAGTTCTTTTTCCAATTCTAATATTTTTGTATTTTTAATATTTTCTATTTTTTGTACTTCTATTTTTGCTTCTTGTTTTATTTTATTTATTTCATTCTTTCTGTCTATTTCTTCGTTTTCTTTCATTATTCTTACCATAGCCGTTAAGCTATCTTCTAATTTAGCTGATTCTCTTTCTAGCATTAGGTTCATGGTTTCTCCTATTTTCTTATATCTTCTTCCTAGATTAGAAAATACTATTTTTATTTTTATTCCTTCTAGATTTTCAAAGGTTTTTTCTTCTATCACGTATTCTTCCTTATTCATTTATAATTTGTTTTGTAATTTATATGTTAGTTTTTGTAATTCTATATATAGGTAAAATATTTCCTTTCTTTGTGCCAATATTGATTTATGGCATATTCCTGCAAATATGTTTTCACTAAGTCTTTGTTCTCTATGTGTAATTTCTTCTTTTATTTGTTTAATCATTTCTGTTAGTTCTTCCTCGTATTTATCCATTAAATGTCTTTTGTTTCTTTAAGTATTTTATATATTTGTATTCCATTTTAGATATAGTATCTATTAACTTATTTAGCCTGTTGTTATCAGTTCTTGTAATACTAAGTTGTTTATATTCTGGATATAAATTTTTTAATTTCCTTTTTATCTTTCTTATCCTCTTGTTAGTATGTTTTAAATCATCCATTTTTATTTTATAATAATCTTCCCTTAGGGGAATTAATCTTTATATTTCTTTTACACTCCCATAATATGTTCCAGATATCTAGATCTGAATATTTTTCCCAATCGTTATCTATATTTAAACTGTCTAAATCTATCTCATAACATCTCTGTTCTAATAATTCGTCTATTTTGTTGAATATCTTTTCCCAGATAGTTCTTTTTAATTCTGTTATTCTTATGTCTTTTAGTGCATATAAAACTAATGTTTTATAATTATTTATCATTTTTTCATGTAAACTTGTCATTTTTATGATGCTGCTTTTTTCTCAATTATTCCCTCTAATCATATTTTATGATAGTATATGTAATGACCCTTCCGGTCATTTCCACGTTTAAGTTTTGAAGTCAAGCAAATCGACAAAAGATATCGTAAGACCTTTAACAAATTTCCTGAACTTTGGGTCAAATGTCTCGGGGCTTTTCTCCCAATATATAAAGAGTTAGAAGTCCCCCGAAATACCAAATCGAAGGTCTACGAGTCTAGTTTCCAACGCACAAAACCCACGTCCAAAATCTCGGAGTAAAGAGTTATGACTGTTTTACCGCGGACTGTCTGGCAGAAAACGGGTTGCGAACCGGGTCGCGAATCGGGTCGGGTTTAACCCGATTTAAGCTTCAATTTCACGTTTTAAAATGCCATTTCAGTTCCGAAACAGTGATAAAATATAAGGGAGGATCCCGAGAGAATTCTTGAATATCGAAATCGTGCGTAGGCGAATTACGAGCCTAAACTTAAGAACTTTATTAGCATCGTGCGTGTATTTGAAATATTTATTTAGAAGTTGAATTTGGTAAAAATTATATTATTATTGCCTTTTCAAAATATTTTAAAGGTTTATGAAAAATATATTTGATACGATTATAAGTATATATGTATTTATTTTATAAGATTTTTATACTCCGTAATATTTTAACGGAGATAGTAAATTTAATTATGTTGAAAATTATTATTATAATATAGTAGGTTTTATTGGAGATGATTTTCTATGAATTGTGGTATATTTAAAATATTATATTTATTTTACCACGAATTTATGCAATACCCGAGTATATACATTATGGGGTAAAAATCAAGAGGCTGCCACCTCCACCCCACGTGGAGGTAAGGGAGGTGGACAAACATTCTTCATCAAGTGGTGGCATCACTAGAAAACTTATCATTTAACTAGTTTATAACTTGTCCCCATGATTATTACTTTTCAATTACTGTTAATGAAAAGTGAAACCAATTCGTTCATTATTTTAATTACTTTGCGTATGATTGGAGAAGTTTAGGAGAAAAATCATTTTGACAATTTATTCGGTCATCGAAAGAAAATCAATTATCTACGTCAAATTATTCAAGCCCGAGTTCAAGCTTAATTTTGGTTTCGGAGCTTTTCGGAGAGGTTTAAGCTTGTCATCGGACGACAGGTAGGTTACGGTTTAATTTCCCTAGACTCCGCATATATAGAATAAAATTGTATTAATGGGCATCCTTGGGTTGGTTTATTAGGTTGGTACCACAGACCTCGACCGCTTTATTCATGTCCGCCTTCTTTTATTTCTCCGTTGCTTGTAGTATTTGCCGATATATTTAATTTACCCTTGTGGTCCTGTGAGGCCTTGTTGACTCTGGAACATAGAAGGTGGGATTTTGGGAATGTCCGCGAGTCCCGGGCATAGAATTATCCTTCTAGGCTGGTTATGCTTGCTGAGTAGCTGTGGGCCTGTGCAGGATCGATAGGTTGATTGTGAGCTGCGGGGCAGCTATTGTGTGTGATCATACCATTTCCATGCATATAAAGAGGTTTTATCCATGTTTTACTGTGGTTTGGCTTCGGGCCTACTGGCACTGTTTTCTAAACCTTGCATGGCCCGGGGGGCCCGTTTTTGATGGAAATGATTTGGAAATGGTTGATTTCACTTGTGGAGATTTTGGGCAAGAAAGTAAAATTATGTTTAAAATCATCAGTTTTATGATTATCGCTAGACTCGGCAGGGCCGGGGTGCTAGTTGAGTTTTCTTGTTACTTGAGATGATTTTTAGCCTCGGTTGGACCGAGCACTTGAGATGACTTTTTATTGTTTAGACCCGGCTACGCCCGGGCACCCTTGGAGGGGTTTTTGAGATATTTTCCTACTATTTTTAGTCCTGGACAGGGTCTGGGCATGCATATTCGAGATTGGGTCTCTATCTTGATATCGAGACTGGGTCTCTATCTTGATACATGTTCTGATACTGAGTTTTGGTATGGGGTCGGGGACCTCCATGGACCTTGCTATCCGGGCCAGGGGCTACGGGCTGCGTGTGCCGGAAGAGGGGTATACGGGGGAGTAGAGGTATACGGGCAGAGTCCTTCCATGGAACCTACCTGCTGGGCCGGATCGGCGCCGGAGGAGGTACATACAGAGATACTATGACACTTGAGATCTTCATGCATCATATCATTCATGATTCGAGGTTCCACCCTTGTTTGCTGTTTGATGATTGTACGCTCCGGTAGTATGGGATGCCGGAGGGTTTGTTTTCACTTGTTTGTGTTCCTCGGTTGTATGGGCGGCCGAGGGACTGTAGGTAGACTTTTGCTTTTTACTTGCAGAATTGTTCTCTACTATGGATAAGTATGAGATTGGTATGATTAGTTGAGTTTGATTCATGTCTCTGAGCATGCCTATTATTACTCTTTCTCTCTTCTTCTTACACTTGAGGTTACTGGTATACCGTCCATTTCGTAAACTTATTTTGTATACACTGTTATTGCAAGGACCCCAGGTGCGTTGTTTCTTACTCTCACCTGTGCCTTTGGTGTGTATATTCTGCTTACTAGCCTCGTATGTGGTTCTGTTGATTTCCCTCTGGGCTAGTTCCTGTGTACCTTTCGTTGATTTCTGTGACTACTTGCTTCTATTCTGTCTATTACTGCGCTTTTATCTTATATGTGCCCAGTCGGCCTATGATACCTACTGGGTACCTTATGCTTCGCATTTGGTGCTCACCCCTACCCCCTGCATCTTTGGGTGCAGATCCTAGCGGGGGCCATCGCCGTTAGATCGCTGTGATTCGTGCTTGGAGATCTGTTGGGACTACTTCAGGCTGAGGGTGAGCTCTTGGCGATCGGAGCTTAGCTTTAGTTTATCTTTTGCTTCATGTACTCTATTACCATTCAGAGACATCTGTATATATTCTTTTGGTTTATTTGCACTCCATGTATGTAGTTTAGCTCTGTACTATGATACCAGGTCTTGGGGTTTGATTTAATTTCCGCATATGAATATATATATACTCCTGTTATCTATTCTTTCGCTTGTTTGTTAGGTAGTAGCCCATTACTAACTGTCCTGGGCTATGGGAACTGGTTCGCCTACTGGGGGGTTGTAGGCGCCATCATGACCGAGAAATCGGGTCGTGACAATCTCCCCTAAACAAAACTCTTTAATGACTATATTGTGGATGTTATTGTGTTGTGCATGAAAAGTAAAGATCTTCTATTTATTGAAGTCCAAAACTTCTCCTCCAAGAAATAATTAACTAAATATGAAAGAATTTTTTTCGACAAGAAAACCTTTTCCACCAAGAAAATCTTTTTTTATGTAAAATACAATTATGATATAATTCAGATAAAGTAGGAAATTCAGAGCAAACCCTAACAAATCTCCCCTTGACATGAAATTTCTGGCAAAATAATCTTCATCTTCTTCTTCACATAATATTTATCACTGCTGCTTGCCATGGTTAAAAATAAAGTTAAAAATATATGGGTTAAAAATAATTTAAAAATATCTTCTTTTTATTTTTAAAGATGCAACAACAGTAATGTTGAAAATATGGTTGAAACTTGAAACTCTTTCTCCACATGTAGTATCTGGAATTTTTATTATTATTATCATCAAATTGGTTGCAAATTAATTTGAAATCGCCTTAAACCTATCTTCAACCTCATTCAACCATTGAATCGTTGGATCAATGGACCCATTGGATCGTTGAATTATTGGATCATTAGCTCTGATTCCACTTGTTGAGATCGAAATCGATAGGGCGTCATGCGGAAGCTAATAATTGTAAACTTTGATGGTGATAAGTCAGATGACAAAAAGTTATACTAGAAAATTATATTATTTGATAATATTTGGTCAAGTGACCTACATATTATGAAAACTAATATAAAAATAATATTAAGACTATAGAGAGAAAATCTCTCCTAAACAAAACTTTTTAATGACTATATTATGGATGTTATTGTGTTGTGTATGAAAAGTAAAGATCTTCTATTTCTAGAAATCCAAAACTCTCCTCCAAAAAATAATTAACTAAATATGGAAGAGTTTTTTTCCGACAAGAAAAACTTTTCCATCAAGAAAACCTTTTCGATGTAAAATACAATTATGGTATAAATCAGATAAAGTAGGAAATTCAGGGCAAACCCTAACAAATCTCCCCTTGACCTAAATTTTCTGGCAAAATAATCTTCATCTTCTTCTTCACACAATCTTCATCACTACTGCTTGTCATGGTTAAATATAAAGTTAAAAATATATGGGTTAAAAATATCTTCTTTTTATTTTTAAAGATGTAGCAACTATAATATTGAAAATATGGTTGAAACTTGAAACTCCTTCTCCACATGTAGTAACTGGACAAAAATCTTCATTATCATCAAATTGATTGCAAATTAATTTGAAACCGCCTTAAACCTGTCTTCAACCTCATTCTACCATTGGACCATTAACTCATTGAATCGTTGGATCATTGAATCCATTGGATCGTTGGATTATTGGATCATTGACTCTGATACCACTTGTTTGGATCGAAATCAATAGGGCGTCATGCGAAAGCTAATAATTGCTAACTTTAACGGTGATAAATCATATGACAAAAAGTTATACTAAAAAAACATATTATTTGATAATATTCAGTCAAGTGATCTACATATTATGAAAACTAATATAAAAAGAAAATATTAAAACTATAGAGAGAAAATCTCCCATAAACAAAACTCTTTAATGATTTAATTGTGGATGATATTGTGTTGTGTATGAAAAGTAAAGATCTTCTATTTATAGAAATCCAAAACTTCTTCTCCAAGAAATAATTAACTAAATATGAAAGAGTTTTTTTCCGATAAGGAAATCTTTTCCACCAAAAAACTTTTTTGATGTAAAACACAATTATGGTATAATTCAGATAATGTAGAAAATTCAGGACAAACCCTAACACTTACGTCCCTTCTACTTTGATTGTAGTTCAGACTTATTGCTTTGGAGCACTATCTCATGAGTCTCGGGGAAAGTACCAACCTTGAAATAGTCCTAAGTAGGGAATATACACCCATGAAAGAGAGTGGGAAGAAGAACTACTGCGGTTTAAAAAATATAGCTCAAAATCTTCACTTGAACCTTAGGTTGCGAATCCTTGATTCCACTAGAAATCCGAATATGAATTCGTACTAGAATCATGTAATAATCGATGGAATGACATTCAAAGGCCTTGGAGATAACTTACCTAGCCTTAGGAAGAGAGGAGAGAGATTTTGGAGCTCTTAAAGTCGAGTGGGATGAGACAAAATGAGAGAAAAAGTCAGATTTTATGTATTTATAGTCGCTACTAGAGAGCCATTTACGACCACCCACGTACGGACGGACCTTACATGGACACATATGATCATATGTGGGCCGTAAATGGGCACCCAAAATCTCCCAAGGCTAAACAGAAACTTAGACAAAAATCCTCTTATATGTCACAACATATGGTCGTATTTCCACCATACCTCAAAGGTGAACTTCACCTAGTCCATATGGTTGTACCTCACCATGTACTAACAGTATATGGAGACGTACGTGGAATCCCAAACTAACCAGTGACTACCTCATCTCCCTCTTCCAAATATGTGTTAGGGATATGATTGATATACCTTAGATCCAATCTCATGATATATGATGATTTGAACATATTTTAGAGAATATTATTTCATATAAATAAATATGGCATATGATATTCTTTTATCATAGTTACTATCAATTGTTTTATTAACATGATAAAGTTCTTCATTAAGTTTTGAGAGTTGAGATCATGAAAATGAGAGAGTCACATCTCTTATAAATTAGTCTAAAATTGTTCTTAATTGTAGGATCTCTAACCAGGACACTAGTGATCAGGTTAGATCATAATGTATGTGGTGGTCTTTGTGAGATAAATATTAGTTGATCTCATTAACTAAATCACACATATAGTTGACGCATATAGAGATATAAATCATTAAACTAACTCATTGGATAATTCCGAATGGTTAGAGAGGTTAGACGTATTTATACACCTATTTGTCATGTTTTGACCATGTTTATACCTTGTTTTGAGAGTAAATACACTTAATACACCTAACTATTGCTCATTATTGAATTTTGGAACTTATGGATTTGTTATGTTGAATTGTAACCCAAGAAAAATGAATAAAGATGGAAAAGTGAAAAGGCCTCATGGAGCGAAGGCCAGGGCAAGGTACAGGCTCGCTATGGAGCTAGCAGGGCAAGCTAGGCAGAAGAAACTTAACCAAAATTTGGTTAAATATGAGATGCACAACACTTCATGGAGAAAAATGCAGGGCGAGTAAGAGGCTCGCATTGGATCTTGTAGGGAAAGCTGGATGCTGGAAAATTTCTAAGTGTTGGAAGTAGCAGGAGAGCTCTCGAAGCAAAGCTCAACGTGACATGGAGTCTCGCTCTCAGCCTCACAACGTGAGTTGATCCCTCCAGACTTAAAATAATTCTAGGTCCCAATCGATTTTGAGTGAGATTTTTAGGTCTTTTCCAAGCACTATAAATAGGACCCTTAGTCATTATTAGAAGGAGATGGAGGTTTTAAACGCAAAAAGAATGTATCATAGCAATTCTTCATAGGGTTAACTCTAACCTCTTTATTTTCACACCTTTTCTTGATTTGATTATGAACATGCATATGTGCAATCCGAATATGAGTGGGTAAATGTCTTAGTTCTGGTTATGAATATAGTATGAATGTTTTCATCATGAACTTGTGTTGAATGCATGACAATCATAAAGAGTTATTTATTTGATCTTGATTTTACTATTATACTGATGCACGACCAGTAGGATAAATTTATATTCTTCAATGGGACTTGAAAGAGGAAAGTTAAGATAAAACAAAGATTAAATAGAGTAGGATCTCAACCATAGGCATTAGAGAGCGAATTTGTGACTACGATAGGAATATACCTAGTATTTTCTACTTGGTTCATGAACGAGAATTACAAAAGAATTTGTGTTATTATCATGATCATAGAAATATAGATGTGAGACGATCATAATAGGTGATTATAGATTCAGAAGGATCGTAGCCATAATATCAAACCCGTAAATAAATAACTCGATAATTATTGCATGATACTTAAGGTCAAGGCGCAACATGATTACTACCAAAGATGTAACCCTGGAATTTGTCTCCCTCTATGTTAAGCAAAACTCTCCAACCATACAGGTAGTAATACATAATTACTTAAGCATTAAAATTAAAAATAGTTCATCAAAACAAAATCTTTAAGAAAACACTTGTTAATTGCATAGTAATAGTCTACACTATATATATTTCTCAATCATAAGTGTCTGTGGGATTTCATATCTGATTGTTTATAATTACTATATTATATGTGCAACCGCGTATACTTGCATGTGCACTGGGAGTGAAAAAGTTTTTGGCACATTTTCAAAGACTCAAATATG
Source organism: Jaltomata sinuosa (assembly GCA_003996215.1). Lineage (NCBI taxonomy): Eukaryota > Viridiplantae > Streptophyta > Magnoliopsida > Solanales > Solanaceae > Jaltomata > Jaltomata sinuosa. The sequence continues at coordinate 168,802 of QJPP01003107.1, read as the reverse complement.
ACTTGTATTTAGATTTATCTTTTATTAGTTTATTCATTAAGTGAGATCGTCTTGATCTTAGATGTTATTTTTAAGGGTTGTAGGTTTGAATGTGATGCAATGCCACTACTAAAAAAAGGCTAAAAAGAGACGGCCAAAAGGGACGCTGTCCGTCGCTTTTTTGGCCAAAAGCAACGGAAAAGTGACTGTGTCACTCCCGTGGAAAAATGGCCTGTCGCTTTTTCAAAAACGATGGACAACGTCGCTTTAATAGCGACAGACAGCGATGCAAATTTAAAAGTGACGGATTTTTTTTTCTTTTTTTCCAGAAAAGCGACGCTGTCCGTCGCTTTTCTGTATTTTTTCCAGCTGCAAAAATCTGCATTTTCAATATGCACCACCTGCCATTTACAAAACTAATTCAAAACAGCCCAAATCAGCACTAATTGCTGTCACAACATTCATAATAAGATTCAATCATAACAAGAAACTAAATACGAAGTAATAATATCACTAAACACATAAAAGGTCCACTAAAAGGACCTATAAAGTATTCAATAACTTAAAAAAAATGTCAAAATATCAAAAAGTATAGGAAAATGATAGCAAACATTAACCTAAACTAAGGTTCACAAAGACTAACCTAAACTAGCAAGCCATTCAAGGTTCACAAACTAACATTAATGTAATAAACTAACACTTAACATAAAAAAGAACCTATATAATTCAAGTACCTAATTCAAGAACCTATATAATTCAAGTTTAAAAAAGAACCTAAAGTTGAAAACTTCTTAACCCAAAACTAACAATTTAAACTAACAAACTTAACTTAAAAAACCTTAATTTAAAAAAAAACTAAGATTCAAGAACCTAATTCAAGAAGTTAAAGTTAAAAACTAATTCAACATTCTAAAACAAAACTCAAAACTAATTCAAGAACCTATTTCAAATTCAAAGTTCTCAAATTCAAGTTAATAATCTAATTCAAAAACCTAATTCCAAATTCAAGTACCTAGCTAATTCAAGAACCTATATAATTTAAGTTCAAAAAAAAACCTAACGTTGAAAACTTCTTAACCCAAAACTAACAATTTAAACTAACAAACTTAACTTAAAAAAGCTTAACTTAAAAAAACTAAGATTCAAGAACCTAATTCAAGAAGTTAAAGTTAAAAATTAATTCAACATTCTAAAACAAAACTCAAAACTAATTCAAGAACCTATTTCAAATTCAAAGTTCCCAAATTCGAGTTAATAATCTAATTCAAGAACCTAATTCCAAATTCAAGTACCTAGCTAATTCAAGAACCTATATAATTTAAGTTCAAAAAAGAATCTAAAGTTGAAAACATCTTAACCCAAAACTAACAATTTAAACTAACAAACTTAACTTAAAATAGCTTAACTTAAAAAAACTAAGATTCAAGAACCTAATTCATGTTAATAATCTAATTTAAGAACCTAATTTCAAATTCAAGTTCCAAATCCTAATTCCAAATTCAAGTACCTAATTCAAAGTTCCTCATTTTCTTAACAATAACACTTACATATAAATATTCACATAACTCACAAGACTAATCTAAACTAATTAAGGTTCACAAGACTATCCTAAACTAACAAGCATTATTCAAGGTTCACAAAAAAGAACCTAAAGTTGAAAACTAATTCAAGAGTATAAAAACTAAACTCAAAACTAATTCAAAAACCTATTTCAAATTTAAAGTTCTCAAATTCAAGTTATAATCTAATTCAAGAACCTAATTCCAAATTCTAATTCTAAATTCAAGTACCTAATTCAAAGTTCCTCATTTTCTTAACAATAACACTTACATACAAATATTCACATAGCTCACAAGACTAACCTAAACTAATTAAGGTTCACAAGACTATCCTAAACTAACAAGCATTATTCAAGGTTCACAAAAATGAACCTAAAGTTGAAAACTAATTCAAGAATATAAAAACTAACCCCAAAACTAAGTCAAAAACCCATTTCAAATTCAAAGTTCTCAAATTCAAGTTATAATTTAATTCAAGAACCTAATTCCAAATTCAAGTACCTAATTCAATAACCTAATTCTAAATTCAAGTTTCAAATCCTAATTCCAAATTCAAGTTTCAAATTCAAGTACCTAATTCAAGTTAAAAAAAGAACCTAAAGTTGAAAACTAATTCTTAACTCAAAACTAATATAGGAAAATGACTCAAAACACACCTAAACTATGGCCGAAATTGCTGTTACACACTCTAACTTTGTAGGGGTCCTATGACCCCCCTAGACTATTTTATAGCGTAATATTAAGGGTATTATCAGCTTAGTTGGACCATTAAATCACTCAAACTAAAGTGAGTATTTACACACACTACCAAAAAGAGGAGTCAATTATCATTAATGTTAATTTATCTTCCATTAACCTTAGAATTTTCCTAAAACTCTCTAACTTTATCTTTAGAATTATTGATCAAATAACACAAATCATTCAAATTTCTTGTGATTTTTGCTTTCAATCTATTGTTTTAAAGTTGTTGCTTATATGTGTGTTCACTTGCACATCCAGCTATGTTGATAATACCCTCAATATTACACTATTAAATAGTCCAGGAGGGTCATAGGACCCCCACAAAGTTGGAGTGTGTAACAACAATTTCGGTCATAGTTTAGGTTTGTTCTGAACCATTTTCCCTAATTTAAACTAACAAACTTAACTTAAAAAAGCTTAACTTAAAAAAACTAAGATTCAAGAACCTAAATCAAGTTAATAATCTAATTCAAGAACCTAATTTGAAATTCTAATTCCAAATCCTAATTCCAAATTTAAGTACCTAATTCAACTTCAAAAAAGAACCTAAAGTTGAAAACTAATTCTTAACTCAAAACTAACAATTTAAACTAACAAACTTAATTTAAAAAAGCTTAACTTAAAAAAACTAAGATTCAAGAACCTAATTCCAAATCCTAATTCCAAATTCAAGTTCCAAATTCAAGTACCTAATTCAAGTTCAAAAGAGAACCTAAAGTTGAAAACTAATTCTTAACTCAAAACTAACAAACTTAACTTAAAAAAGCTTAACTTAAAAAAACTAAGATTCAAGAATCTAATTCAAGAACCTAATTTCAAATTCTAATTCCAAATTCAAGTACCTAATTCAAGTTTAAAAAAGAACCTAAAGTTGAAAACTAATTCTTAACTCAAAACTAACAATTTAAACGAACAAACTTAACTTAAAAAAGCTTAACTTAAAAAAACTAAGATTCAAGAACCTAATTCAAGTTAATAATCTAATTCAAGAACCTAATTCCAAATTCTAATTCTAAATTCAAGTTCCAAATTTAAGTACCTAATTCAAGTTAAAAAAAGAACCTAAAGTTGAAAACTAATTCTTAACTCAGAACTAACAATTTAAACTAACAAACTTAACTTAAAAATCTTAACCTAAAAAAACTAAGATTCAAGAACCTAATTCAAAAAGTTAAAGTTGAAAACTAATTCAAGATTCTAAAACAAAATCCAAAACTAATTCAAGAACCTATTTCAAATTCAAAGTTACCAAATTCAAGTTAATAATCTAATTCAAGAACCTAATTCCAAATTCAAGAACCTAGCTAATTCAAGAAACTATATAATTCAAGTTCAAAAAAGAACCTAAACTAAGGTTCACAAGCTAATAGCAAGCATTACCTAAACTAAGGTTCACAAACTAATAGCAAGCCTAAACTAAGTTCAAAAACTAATAGTAAGCCTAAACTAAGGTTCACAAACTAATAGCAAGCCTAAACTAAGGTTCACAAATTAATAGCTATCCTAAACTAATATTCACAAACTAATAGCAAGCCTAAACTAAGGTTTACAAACTAATAGCAAGCCTAAACTAAGGTTTACAAACTAATCGCAAGCCTAAACTAAAGTTCACAAACTAATAGCAAGCCTAATCTAATTAAAGTTCATAAATTAAGAATATAATCTAAAAAAGGAATTTTTCACTATCATTTTTTTCACATATTAATTTTCACTATCAATTTCTCAAAATCCTAGTCTAGAATTCAACAACAACAACAACAACAACATATACACCCTAGTCTAGAATTCAACAACAACAACATACCCTAGTCTAGAATTTACTATCAATTTTCCAAAATAAAAATACCCAAATTAAACCCTTCAAATAAATAAAACAACTAACCTCAAAATCGAAGGAGGTTGGAGGGATGAGGCTGATGGTGGAGAGAGCGGCGGTGGAGGGACCGGTGGGGGAGGGAGCGGTGGAGCAGTGGCGGAGGAGAGGAGGAGAGAAAAGAGAAAGAGAGAAATGAGGGAAAGAGACCCCGTCGGGTCTCTATATAATTAAAGAAGCGACGGACAACGTTGCTTTTGTCCGTTACTTTTTTAAATGAGTTGACCGCGTATTGACCAAAAAACGATAGACAAAAGCAACGCTGTCCGTTGCTTTTCTATTTTTTTTAATATAAATTAAAATTTAAAGAAAGCGATGGAAAGCGTCGTTATTTTAATTTTTTTAATAATTGCGACGTTATCTGTCGCTTATAATTAGAAATAAAAATTAATTATTTATAAATAATTTTGGAGCAAAAATTGACCAAAAAAAGTGTCGGAAAGAGAGATGTTGTCCGTCGCTTTTGTAAAAAAATAATTATAAATTTAAAAAAAATAGAAAAGCAACGGACAACGTCGCTTTTTCCGTCGCTTTTCTATCCGTCCCTTTTTGAGCTGTTTTTAGTAGTGTGCAAGCGAAAGCAATCTTACTAACTTCCAAGCAGAACTCGAGAGAACATTTCACCAATGGAAAAGGGAGTTGTACTTCTTGCTCCCTAAGGTAAGGTTTCTACTCCCCAAACTTCGTACTACTTTTCCTACGCGGTAGAATTGCTAGGAGAGAACTTGGAAAAAGGTTGAAATAACCTAGAGATGGTAGAATCTGGGGAAGAAGGGGGATTCTAGGCATGAAAGTTCTTGGGTATTGTTAAAAACAAGGTTTATTGATCGCATGTTGTTAAATTCTCTATTTTTATCCGTGAAAATGATAGAACTAGGGGAATTAATGGCGAGAAACCTGGAAAAAAGGGTAGAATGATCATGGTTGGTCTGGGATTTGGGATTTGGTGTAATCCGGGTAATACACATGCCTTGTTTGTTAATTCAAGTACTTGTATGTTGTCTTAGACCAAGAACGAGAAAGGAATCCGGAACACGGGAAAGCTCGGGTTGAGTAGAGCTTGGATCATTTTGAGGTAGGTGATGGCTTAAGATTTCTGTGTATGTTGTATATTTTTGTACTCTTATCTAAGTGTTTGTATGAATTACATTGCTTAGAGGAATTGTTTAGAATGTCTAAGGGTCCTGTTTTACAGTTTGTGGATTGAACGGTGTGTTGCTTGTTGGTTTTACAAGTTGTTTATTCATTATTTGACTGTGGATTAATTGACACTCGATTGGCTCGGGTACCATGCCTGGTACAGGAATACTAACGATTGGCTCGGGTACCACGCCTGGTACGGGTATAACAAATGGTTGGCTCCGGTACCACGCCTGGTATGGGATACTAACGGTTCGCTCGGGTACCACGGCTGGTATGGGTTTATTTTACTGCATCATTGCATTGACATTATTGTATTGCATTGATTGTTATTGGTTCCGTAAGTAGACCAGGCTATTTTATTGAAATGTGATATTTGCTGGTGGTCCTTGAGTGACCGGGAATCTTATTGTATCTATTGAGTTGGCCTTGGATTAGGCCGGGTTGTCTGTTTAACACTTAGGTGTTATTTAGAAGGGATCCCAGGGTGGGTCTGGGTTAGAAAAAAAGGGATGGTTTATTGGTTATGTGATTGTTGCTTACAGTTAGAAAGGGTGAATTTCATGCGGGAACAAGCTAGGTAGAGACTTGTAGTCTAGGAGTGCCTGTTGACTTGCTGCATGTCTTCCATACTTATATTTGATTTGTTGTACTGATTATACACTATTTTTATTTGGAACTGGCTAATGATCCTACTAGTACACAGTGGTGGTGTACTGATACTGCACTTGCTTTTCTTTTTGTGAGTACATGCAATCTTTCAGCGGTTGAGACGCGACCTCATCTGTAGTACATGTGTTTCCAGACTTCAAGGGTGAGCTGCTTCGATCGAGCTGCCTTGAATCTATCATTAGAGTTGTAGCCCACTTGTTTCGGGCTTAAACTATTTCCTTGTTTTTGGATTGTATTCTCGTATTCTAGACTTTGGTAGATTGTTTGGGACTGCAACTTTCAAATTCTAGGGGGTAATTTCTGCAGGTTTATATTAATGAAGTGGTTTTGTTATTATTGTTTTGCTAGTTTAATTTTTGCACTTTGGTTTTGAGCTGTTAGAACGATTAAGTTCAAAGAAGTGATGGTTCGCTCACCCGGGGAGGTTGGGTGAGTTCCACTCACGGCGGTCTGGGTCGTGACAATCATGGGGAGGTTTTAGTTGAAATAAAACGTGATTCAGCTCTTACACAGAAGTGAGCAGTTCACAAGTCTACCTCATGAGGACCCGCAGTAGAATATCTAGAATTTTCTAAAAATTATTGATACCTACATCACTTAGGGAGTCTCAGTCGATTATGTGAGACTCACAGTGTTCCCATTTTCTCTTTTGGGGAAGTGAAAAGATGGTTAAAGGCAACTAATTCTATCACTTCATAGGCATATCTTGCTAGGAAATTTCTTGCATAGTTCTTATCATCTGGGAAGACTATAACATTGATCAGTGAAATCATGGTTTTTAGGCAAAAAGTAAGAGAAACCTTGTATCAGGCTTGAGAGAGATTTACGGCCCAACTCTGAGACTATCCTCATTATCTTCAGAAAAAAAAGGTACTGGCTAATACTTTTATTAAGATTTTATAGTTGCACACAAAGATTCTTCTTGACTCAGTAGCAAGTGGGCATGCTCTAGAGAAGACTTATGATAAGCTCTATGTTCTTTGGAACCTGTTCTCACAGAGAAACCTGGAATGGCATGCTGATGGAAGTAGAGATGTTGTGAAAAAGGTGTCAAGGATGTTAGAAATTGATGGTTACACAGGCCTATTGGCACAAATTACAGGCATGTGTAACTAGTTTAACCAGCTTAACAACAAGCTCAACAAGTTAATGTTGGGTCAAACACTCCCCCAGATCCAGGTAGTGCAGCAGACTCAACTTTTTTTATGAGGTACATGGTGTAGATCATTCATTCGAGGTATATAGAGAAAATCCAGAGTCCATAAATTTTGTGGATAATGCAGGTAGAGGAGCAGGAAATCAAAACTTTGAGAACACTTATAATCCCAACTGACATAACCACCCAAACTTCTGATGGGGTGGAAATTAGAACAAGAATAAGTATAGGCTGCAAGGGTAGAAACAACAGAATTTTTTCGCAGTCACATTGGAACCAATCAAATGCACAACCAAATACATTAGAAATAAATATTGAAGAAGATTAGGGATGATTAGTCTAAGATATTTGATGAGCAATTAAAAATAGTTGTTGAGCAGGCTAAGATGGTTGCAGACATGAGGAACAATGAGTTGGTTATTCGTACTCCCTAAATAAATGGGGCAGATTTGGGGCTCAGAATAAAAGGTCTCATAGAGGATTACCAAGAGATGAAGATCTAAACCCAAAGTAAGACAATGCAGTGACTCTTTGCAATGGGAAAGATTTGGAAGAAGTAGTGCCAAATAAAGTGTCTTCTGACATAACAAAGAAAGAAGACAAGGTAGTAGAAGCTAAGAAGGTGGTAGTGCAACCTGCTCCAGTGGATTCCAAACCACCCCCTACATTCCCTTAGAGATTAGTGAAGCAGAAAGAAGAAGCAACTTACAATAAGTTTTTAGATATACTTAAATAGGTGCATATAACATTCCACTTGTGGATATGTTGCAGGGAATCCCGAAGTACTCCAAATACATCAAGGATATAGTTGAAAACAAGAAACAGTTCACAGAATATGCCACAGTTGCACTTACTGTGGAGTGCACATCTAGAATTTAGAACACGTTTCTGACTAAGCTAAAATATTTGAGAAGCTTCATGATGTGCCGGGATTCTACGGCATATTTGACGCCTTTAACTAAGAATACTCGCGAGTTTTCAAGCAACTTTTGTGGTTTTTGATGTTTTATTGTTATATTTGCAGGGAATTGAGCTAGAGATGGAAATGGAAGAAAAAATGTTCAAAAACCTCAACTGGTTAAGCCTGACGGCTGGCATGACTGACCGTCACACCTGTGACTGGCCGTCAGCCAGGACGTCAGAACGAGATAGCAAGTTCATCGAGCACTGCCTAGGAGTGACGGCCCATCTGACGGCCCATCACTGGCCTGACGGACCGTCACCCAGGCCACCAAGATAAAACAAAAATCACTGTAAGTCGTCACTGGGCGGACGACTTACCAGAATTTACCAGCAAGTCGTCACAGGCCCAACGACTTAATAGAATTTACCAACAAGTCATCACAGGCCCAACGACTTACCAGAATTTACCAGCAAGTCGTCACAGGCCCAACGACTTACCAAAAAATACTAGCAAGTCGTCATCGCGTCGACGACTTACCAGAAGATTTGCCTGGGAGCTCACTGTTTAGCTGTGACGGCTCAAGTGACGGCCAGTCACATGCATGACGGTCCGTCAGGCGACCCGTCAAGGCGAAGCGGGATTCCGAAAATTCTATTTTTGGACTTTATTTCCTGGACTACTATAAATACCCTGTGTTAGGGTTATTTTATCACGCATTACCCGATATTTTCCTTTGGTTTTTTAAGTGTTTTTGGAAGACTTTGGAGCGGAAAAACACGACACAATATGTTTTCTTCTTCTTCCTCGATCTTTTCTGGGAAATTTTTGGCTTATTGTTCTTGGAAATCTTGAAGCTTGTGTTCATCTATTTTGTAAGAACCTTTTATTATTATTATGAATACTATTACTTCATTCTTTCATTTTGCAAGCATGAGTGGCTAAAATTCCCATAACTAAGGTTGTCGGAGCCAAGGCAAAAGTAACAATATAGATTCCGGGTAGCGTAGGGTTCAATTTATATGTTGTCACGTTGTTAATAATTCATTATTCACGTTTTCTAATGGTTGCAAACATTAGAACATACCTAGGTTTGATTTGCTTGAATAAAGAGATTAAAACCGGAAAATTTGATTAACTACGAGGATTCGAGACTAACAATTCTTGTCTTATGATTAATGCTGTAACTAGATTAATCTACTTGATATTTAGGATTGAAATAAGAAATTTCATCTTTTCAAATTCGAGAGAATTGAAAAGGAAATTCATCTATTTGGTTGAGAAACGTTTAGATGATACCATTAATTCAATCACATCGTCATATACATATAGAAAGAACCCGGTTAAGCTTTGAGTCAAAATTGTTACGACGCCATGGTGAACACTACCCTAGTTCACCTCTTCTACTGAATTTTACTCGTTAAAACTTACAATTTGTTATTTGAAACAATAAAAATTTGATCCATACAAACTCCCCATTTACCGGAAACTATTGATTATTAGTCATCTAATTCACTAACGACTTAATTTGCACCTTATTCCCTGTGGGATCGACCCCAACCTCTGTTGGGTTCTATATTTGACGACGACCGCTTACGCTTCTTAATTTGAGGTGTAATTTGAGCGTTATCAAATTTTGGCGCCGTTGCCGGAGAATACGTTGTTTATTAAGTCCGGTGTGTTTATTTGACTCTTAGTCATATTTCCTGCTTTTAATTTTATTGCTTGTTTTTGTTTGTTATAGGGTACATAGTTGTGCATGCCAAGTACCCGACGCTCAGGTGAATCAACATTACCTTACGATCCCGAGCTTGCTAGAACGTTAAGGCGAACCATGAATGCACAACAACAAGAGGCAACGAGACTCGCTGCAGCTCAGCGAGCCCAACAACATTTGAATGCTGATGATATTGAGGATGATGTTGGGCTGGAGGAAGAGGCTGTAGTGGGTGAGGGCAGACCAGCTGATATTGTTAAGAACAATGCTCCAGCCGATCATAGGCCACAACAGCGAGGTAGAGGTCGACAACAACCAAGGCAATATGCTTTGGATGATGATGAGGATATCGACTTGGATGGAGTTGGTGCTACGGGCGCCATTGTTCTCCCTCCGCTATTGCCTGGAGCTAAGTTCAACATTACTAGCACGATGATTCAGCTGTTGAACTTAAAGGGACTGTTTCGTGGTGTTGCTGGTGATGATCCAAATCGACACCTGATGAATATTGTGGGTATCTGCAAGTCGTTCGAATTGCCTGGAGTAAGTCAGATAGGGATCAGGCTCAGGTTGTTTCAGTTGTCTCTGCCTGATGAGGCAGCATTATGGTGGACAGAGCTAACCCCCGACTCTATCACAACCTGGGGAGAGTTGAAAGGAGCTTTCCTAGAAAGGTTCTTTCCTCCCTCTAGGATGATACAATTGAGGGATGAAATTAGCAACTTCAGACAACAACTTCATGAGGCTTTACATGAGACTTGGTTGTGGTTCAAGAAGAAGTTGACACAATGCCCGAACCATCAGTTGACCGACAATTTCCTAATGCAGACATTCTATAGGGCACTGAATTCGGCTACCAAGCCGACACTGGATAATGCAGCAGGTGGAGCATTTATGGGTCTCACTTTTATTGAGGCCACAACTATTTTGGACCGGCTCACCAAAACCAATAGGGCCTGGCATACACGAGATACAGAGGTAGCAGCTAGCACTTATGCTGTTGGTATGTCAGCAGAGCAGCGCAGAAAGGAGGAAGAGCGGGACCAAAATATGGCCCATCTGAAAACGCAAATGGACCTACTGACAAAGCACTTGTTGTCAGGAGGTATTGAGAAAGTGAATGCTGTGGGTTCCCAAAGTAGAGCAACAGAGTCTGGGTCTGATGAGGAGGCCAGTTATTTGGGTGGTTTCCAGGCTTATGGCCAAGGAAACCAAGGTCGGAATAATTACTACGAAAAGCCGGGTTATAAGAGTCGAGAACAAGGTGATTGGAGGAGCAAAGACGATAGAGGTGGATTATACATACCACCTGGGAATCGTGACAAAGTTATCAATGTGTCAGGGACGTCCAAACTAGAGAATATGATGGCTAAGATGCTGTTGAAGGTAGAATCGACTGACTCTGGGGTAAAGGAGATGATGAGTGAATTATCAGCAATGAGTCAGGTAGTGGATTCACATTCCACCTCGATCAAGCAATTAAAGCAGCAAGTGAGTCAAATCTCAGCGTCTCTAAGTCAAAGAAAGACATGTACCTTGCCGAGTGACACCATTCAAAACCCGAGGAATGATGGGAGTGGTATGGCGATCACTACGAAAAGCGGTAAAATATTATCGAAATCACATCCGGTAATTTAGACTCAGAAAGGTAATGTTACTGAGGAAGATGAGTTAGTAGATGCTAAAAATATGGTCGATGAGGGTGTGAGGGTATCTGTTGAAAAACCCGCTGTGGTAGAGGATGCTACTCAAGTGCTCACGGATAAAAGCAAGGAAGTTGAAAAACTTCCAACTATGATGCCTCGGCCACCGCCTCCTTTCCCACAACGGTTGAAGAAGAAAGTGGAAGATAGCAAGTTCCTAAATTTCATGACCATGCTCAAGCAGATATCAGTGAACATCGCACTGGTGGACGCTCTTGAACAAATGTCCGGATATGAAAAGTTCATGAAGGACTTGATTACCAAGAAGAGGTCAGTGAGCTTTGAACCAGAAGATAACCTCCACCACTGCAGTGCTATTTCTTCAAGATCGTTAGTGGAAAAGAAGGAATATCCAGGTGCTTTTACTGTTCCTTGTACTATTGGGAAATTCAACTTTGAAAAAGCCTTATGTGATCTTGGTGCTAGCATCAACTTGATGCCGCTAGAAGTCTATAAACAGTTGGGTTTGGGAGATCCCAAACCAACTACCATGAGGGTGTTAATGGCTGACCGTTCAGTAAAGCGACCGGTGGGAATATTGTATGATGTGCTGGTAAAGATTGGTAAGTTTATATTCCCAGCTGACTTTGTAATCTTAGATTGCGAAGTGGATTTTGAAGTTCCCATAATCTTGGGACGACCATTGTTAGCCACTGCAAGAGTGTTGGTCGACATGGAAAGAAACGAACTGACATTCAGATTGAACAATGAATTGGTCAAGTATGATGTATGTAATTTGATGAAGCCACCAAGAGACATGAGGGTGGTCTCGGTTATAAATGTTATTGATGAAGCCCCTACGGATGTGCATATTGAGGAGAAGGGTTTTGTTGAGACCCTAGCTGTTATGAGAATGATGTTGGGATCACAAGAAGAGAAACCTATAGAGGAAGGCGGTGAGAACAAATCAAGGAAAAGAAAACACCGCAAGAGAACCAACAAAGAAAAAGAGTTAGAAAGAGTAAAGAAGTTGTCTCAACTAGCTGAGGAGCCGATAAAAGAGGAAGTTGGAGCTCAACAGGATGATGTCGCTTGCACCTATTCCAGAGATTGCTCCTGCTTTGGAGACCCTGGAGGTCTCCAACATCATGCCAGACTATGAGTCCTATGGGCTTCACAGGTATTCCTTTATCTCGTAGTTTAGTTGCCATATGTGTACATTGGGGACAATGCATGAAGTTAAGTTGAGGGTGTTGGGATACCTGTGAGTCTGTCACCACCAAGGGTTTTTATTGCCGTGTTTCTTTTCCCTCGGTGCGCTATCTAGTAGAACCGGCATGTTTAGGTTGTCGTTTAATTTTTTTTTTGTGTTGTGGTGTCTATAGCAAGCATGGATTTGTGAAAGTTGAACTAAAAGGAGCCCCCTCTAAAAAAGTTGATTTTGTACTTATGTTTGAAACGATTGACTGTTCTGGATCCTTGAATGTCATGGTGTGGTTGTGATTGTAATAATTATGCTTAAGCCGAGCTGTTGTTTTGACAGTTGGTAGTGGTATGGGTTCTTGGTGCCAAGTACGTGTGAGCTTATTGTTATAAACTCTTACTCTGGGCATGCATCTAGAACTTGCCCGGTCTATTTTGTTGAGCTTGAAGTTGGTTGCTTAGGAAAGGATCACAGGCCCTTTTTGTGTGCAATCCACTTAGCCTATAAGACCGTCCAAATGCAAATAATCATTTTGATCCCTGTTTGAGCCATAATTGACCCTATTCTTTCAATAACCTGTCACCGTTTTTTTTAACTTTGAATCCCTATTTTGGCCCTGGTCCTTCCTTGGACATCGTGTACCTCAACTCAGGCAATCAGCCTAAGTTGAGGGTGGCTACTATAGAGGTAAATGATAAGAAAAATAGGATGGATAAGATTGGTTGTGGATAGAATGAAAATTTCGGGTGTGTGCCTAAGAAAGTCAGAAAAAGAACTGAAAAAGAACTGAAAAAGAAAGAAAAAGAGTTATCATGTTAAAAAGACCACACCTGTAGCAAGAAATAAAGAAATCAAAGGTGATTATGACTGGATGGAAAAAGGTTGAATGGAAATTATAGGTCGATGATTACAAGGAGGGTTTAGTCACTAACCCCTAAATGTATCCTACCTGCACCCAAAGCCTCATTACAAGCCAAAACAAGTCCTGTAGTGATCCTGAGCGGCTTTCTGAAAACTAAAATAGAATAGCAAGGGCAAGCTTATGGCATCGCATGTGCATTGTTTGAAATCGTTTGTGAGTGTGAGCGCCTTACCTAATCCCAAATCTTGTGTGTGGGACTTCTTTGTGGTGAGGGCACCGAGATTTCTGTATTATCTATTGACTATTGGGATAGCTGTTGTGTGTGTATGTAGAATATTCTATCATATCGGAATGACATGTTTGGATCCTTGCAAGTTAGCGTTTCATACATTTGTGTGCTATCGGGGGGCTTGATTTAAATTTAATAGACTGTTGAGTGGCCATGATTTGCTAGAGATATGTGTTTGTATTCTTAGTTGAGTCGTCATTTTGTTTTTTTTGTCATGTTGCTTGAGGACAAGAAAACATTTTAAGTTGAGGGTGTTGATGTGCCGGGATTCTATGACACATTTGACGCCTTTAACCAAGAATACTCGCGAGTTTTCAAGCAACTTTTGTGGTTTTTGATGTTTTATTGTTATATTTGCAGGGAATGGAGCTAGAGATGGAAACGGAAGAAAAAATCTTCAAAAACCTAAACTGGTTAAGCCTGACGGCTGGCATGACTGACCGTCACACCTGTAACTGGCCGTCAGCCAGGCCGTCAGAACGAGACAACAAGTTCATCGAGCACTGCCTAGGAGTGACGGCCCATCTGACGGACCGTCACCCATGCCACCAAGATAAAACAGAAAAAAACACTGTAAGTCGTCACTGGGCGGACGACTTACCAGAATTTATCAGCAAGTCGTCACAGGCCCGACGACTTACCAGAATTTACCAGTAAGTTGTCACAGGCCCAACGACTTACCAGAATTTATCAGCAAGTCGTCACAGGCCCAACGACTTACCAAAAAATACTAGCAAGTCGTCATCGCGTCGACGGCTTACCTGAAGATTTGCCTGGGAGCTCACTGTTTAGCTGTGACGGCTCAAGTGACGTCCAGTCACATGCATGACGGTCCGTCAGGCGACCCGTCAAGGTGAAGCGGGATTCTGAAAATTCTATTTTTGGACTTTATTTCCTGGACTACTATAAATACCCTGTGTTAGGTTTATTTTATCACGCATTACCCGATATTTTCCTTTGTTTTTTTAAGCGTTTTTGGAAGACTTTGGAGCGTAAAAACACGACACAATACGTTTTCTTCTTCTTCCTCGATCTTTTTTGGGAAATTTTTGGCTTATTGTTCTTGAAAAGCTTAAAGCTTGTGTTCATCTATTTTGTAAGAACCTTTTATTATTATTATGAATACTATTACTTCATTCTTTCGTTTTGCAAGCATGAGTGGCTAAAACTCCCACAACTAGGGTTGTGGGAGCCATGGCAAAAGTAACAATATAGATTTCGGGTAGCGTAGGGTTCAATTTATATGTTGTCACGTTGTTAATCATTCGTTATTCACGTTTTCTAATGGTTGCAAACATTAGAACATACCTAGGTTTGATTTGCTTGAACAAAGAGATTAAAACCGGGAAATTTGATTAACTACGAGGATTCGAGACTACCAATTCTTGTCTTATGATTAATGCTATAACTAGATTAATCTACTTGATGTTTAGGATTGAAATAAGAAATTTCACCTTTTCAAGTTCGAGAGAATTGAAAAGGAAATTCATCTATTTGGTTGAGAAACGTTTAGATGATACCATTAATTCAATCACATCGTGATATACATATAGAAAGAACCCGGTTAAGCTTTGAGTCGAAATTATTATGACGCCATGGTGAACACTACCCTAGTTCACCTCTTCTACTGAATTTTACTCGTAAAAACTTGCAATTTGTTATTTGAAACAATAAAAATTTGATCCATACAAACCCCCCATTTACCGGAAACTATTGATTATTAGTCATCTAATTCACTAACGACTTAATTTGCACCTTATTCCCTGTGGGATCGACCCCAACCTCTGTTGGGTTCTATATTTGACGACGACCACTTACGCTTCTTAATTTGAGGTGTAATTTGAGCGTTATCACTTCACCATAGAGATATCCATTGGGAAGAAGGTAATTACAAGGGAATTGTATGACTTAGGGGCAAAAATTAATTTATGCCTTCATCAGTGTTCAAAAAGTTAGAATTGGGCAATTCGTGTCCTACTACTATAGTGTGCAATTGGGAAATAGATCATTGGCTAGACCAGAAAGGATCATTAAATATGTGTTGGTACAGGTTGGTTCATTGATATTTCTAGTGGACTTAGTTATTCTTTGCTTCAATACGGATCCAGAGGTCCAATTTATTTAGGGGCATCCATTCTTGTCCACATGCAGGGCATTAAAAGATGTAGTTTTGAGATAATTGACGTTTAGAGCACATGATAAAGTTGAGGTTTTTCATGTGTAAAAGGTTGTCAAGATGTTTACCCTATATGAGGAGTTGTCTACTATCATTGTGGTTAACATTGATTTACAATTGCCACTCATTTCTTTACGTGACTCCATGGAGAAAGCACTCGTAGGAAAAGACTTATTTGGAGATGATGATGCAAATGAAATGGTATAGATTTTACACTTGGAAAGTATTTACCTCCGCAAAGGAGAGTTTAAGACACTTAATGGAATACTTGGAATACCATCCAAGACATTCACTTAAGAACCCCCAAAGTTAGAGCTAAAACAGCTACCCGCCCACTTGAAGTATGCATTTTTGGGTGAGGGTAATACATTGACAGTTATTCTTGCAGCAGGGTTGTCTAAATATAAGGCAGAGGAAGTACTAAAAGTCTTGAGAAACCATAAAAGAGCACTAGGGTGGCACATATAAGATATCTAAGGAATCAATCTGACCTTTTACATGCACAAGATAATCTTGGAAGATGACCATAAGCCAAGTATTGAACATCAGAAGAGGTTGAATTCAATAATGAAAGAGGCGGTAAAAAGAAAGTGATCAAGTGGTCAGATTTGGGAATCTATCCAATTTTAGATAACAAGTAGGTGAGTCTGGTATAGTGTGTCCTAAAGAAGGGTGGGATGACAGTGGTGACAAATGAGAAGAATAAACTCATTCCTACAAGAATAATTACTGGATGATGTATTTACATGGATTTTGGTAAGTTGAATGTTACTACTTGGAAGGATCACTATGCCATTCTATTTGTTGACCAGATGCTAGACAGTTTGGTGGGACAAGAGTACAACTGCTTTCTTGATGGATATTTAAGTTACAACCATATTTCCATCACAACTGAAGGCCAAAAAATAGATAACTTTCACATGTCCCTATGGGATTTATGCCTTCAAGAGGATGCCTTTTGTGCTATGCAATGCATCTACTACTTTTTAGAGGTGTATGATAGGTATCTTTTTAGAGATGGTAGAAGACTTCATAGATGTATTTATGGATGTTTTTTTGGTTTCTAGGATGTCTTTTGATGTATGTCTGTGCAACTTGGACAAAGTACTTTCTATATGTGAAGAGATGAATTTGGTCCTCAATTGGATAAAATATCACTTCATGGTCAAAGAGGGCACTATTCTTGGCCATAAGGTGTCAAAAAGGGGACTTGAAGTAGATTGTGCTAAGGTAGAGGTGATAGAAAAATTACCACCCCTTATTTTTTGGGGTAGTGTGTAAACTGCTTAGCTACGCGAGATTATAAAAGCATTTTGAAAGGATCTCTCAAAACTTTCCAAGACTATGTGTAGGCTACTTGATAAATATGTTAAGTCTTTGTTTGATGCAGATTGCATGAGTTTAAGTAGAGATTGGTGACTGCACCCATGATGATTGCCCCATATTTGACATTGCCACTCGAGTTGATATGTGCTGCTAGTGACTTAGATGTGGGTGCCATATTTGGTTAGAGGAAAGAGAAGACTTTTAACTCCATCTATTATGCTAATAAGTCAGTTGACGCAGCTCAAACCAATTATACAGTGACCAAGAAATATCTTCTAGCAGTATTGTAAGCTTTCAATAAATTTTGGTCTTATATTATAGGGACATGAGTAGTTATGCATACAAATCATGCTGCAATTCATTAGTTATTAAGAAAGAAAGATGCAAAACTTAGGCTTATTAGGTGGATTCTTTTGTTACAAGAGTTTGATTTGGAGATTAAGGATAGAAAGGACACTGAGAACCAAGTTGTATATCACTTATTCATACTAGAGGGTAGGAATCATGTGATTGAAGATGGTACAACTTGATAAAAATTTCCAGATGAGCAAATTTGTTTATCTAAGTATTGAGGACTTTTCATGGTATGCAGACGTTGTGAATATGTAAGTGAGTAGAGTATATCCTCTAGAGGATAACACTAAGGAAAAGAAGAGAATCTATCATGATTCTATATATGGGATGAACCTTATTTGTTCAAGGAAGGGCCCAACCAAGTGATATGGAGATGTATTCCCCAAAGTGAAGTAAGCCGAGTACTAAAAAGTTGTCCTTCATCTCCTTCTAAAGCACATCACAGTGCTGACAGAAAAGCAGCGAAGGTGCTACAGTCTAGATTCTTTTGACCTACTTTGTTTAAGTATGTATATGCTTTTGTGAGAAGTTGTGATCAGTGCCAGACTACAGGTAAAATATCAAGAAGATATGAGATGCCTTTGAACAACATTCTTGCAGTAGAGATGTTTGACGTATGAGGTATTGATTTTATGGAACCATTCCCACCATTTTTTGGTAACATATATATATATATATATTAGTTATTGTGGAGTATGTTTCAAAGTGGTGAAGGTCATTCCTCTCCCCATCAATGATGTAAAGGTGGTGGTGAATTTTGTGAAGAAGTCTATTTTTATAAGATTTGGTACCTCATGTTCTTTGATAAGAGGTGGAGGGACTTACTTTTACGATAATTTCCTGAAGAATTTATTGACTAAAATATGAGGTGAGATACAAGGTGGAAAGTGCTTACCACCCACAGAGGAGTGGCAAGTTGAGGTATCAAATAGAGAAGTGAAACATATTTTTAAAAATGTAGTCAACACACAGAGGAAGGATTGGGCAATCAAGCTTGATAATGCATTGTGGGATTATCACACAGCCTACAAGACCTCCATTGTTACTTTTCCTTATCGTTTGTTACATGGTAAGATATGCCATGCACTTGCCATCAGAATTGGAGCATAGAGCATACTGTGCTATCAAAATCTCAATCTTGATATGAAGTTAGCAGGTAAAAACATGATGTTACAATTGCAAGAGCTTGATGAATTTAAACCTCTAGTGTGATAGAATGACAAACTATACAAGGAGAAGACTAAAATATTGCATGATAAGCATATCCTTTTTACGCTTCTTTGAGCCAATAAAGTTAGTGTTATTGTTCAGTTTAAGTCTTAAGATTTTCCCTAGAAAGCTAAACTCTAAGTGGTCAACACCACTTGAGGTTGTTTAAATGACACAACATAGAGCAGTTGAGTTATGGAATTCAAGTACTGAGAATACCTTTTTTGTTAATGGACAACGTGTGAATCACTATTAGGCTAAGGATGTGGACAGACAAAAGAGCTCAATGAGTCTATCTAATGAATGAGGTAGTACCATCATGTCGTGATGTTAAATCAAGTATTTCTTGGGAGACAATTTAAGGTATGTAAAACTATATATATATATATATATATATATATATATATATACAAAACGATGGCATACCATGACCTTAACTAAGGGGCTTGTTGGGAGGCAACCAAACCTTTATAGTTATTTTCCTTAGTACATTATAATTGTTCACGCTAATGGGGCATGAAAAGGTATGTTGTGCATGTAAGGGGAAGAAAACTAGCTAATAGAAGTTGGGTTGATGAACAGTGTACAAAATTTAGCTAGGAACACAAAGTACAATGGACCTCTCAAAGCGAGGGACAAAGCAAGGTCATGTCTTGCATTTAGCCTTGTGGTGCAAGATAGGTAAGTGCACTGTATATTTTTTAACCCCATAGGTTAAACCTTCCCTACCCCACCTATTAAAACTACTATCCCCTCATTATTTTCCCATATTCACTCGGCCAAAATGATGTTATCTCTCTATTTTCTCTCTTTCAAATCATCTCCTCGAGTCTCCATTTCAAGAACTCTAGTAAGCCTTCTTGATTTCTCTCGCTCATTCATGAAATTTCCCACTTACCATTCCCCTATTATAGCTAATTTTACTTGTTCTTGAAAGTATTAAGAGTTTCAAGTCAAAGGAAAGAGTCAATAGGGTCATTCCACATATCAAAATGATACAACATGCGTAGTGAAATTAATGGCCAATGAAAATATGCCATGTGTGAAAATGACATGTAAGATTAATCAAATATCGTCATGTAACTTAAATTTGATTGGCCAAAGGAAGCCTGTTCTTATCACAACTCCTCTATTCTACAACTATAAATAGGGGTCTCCATAATTCAGAAAGAGACACCAGAATACGAACAAGAAGTTAGAGAGATTTCATAGATCAAATGTCATAAATTTCTCTATAAGCTACAAGCACTCAAGAGTTTCTCTACAAGTTCTAGAGATCAAGACAAGGATTCAAGATCAAGCTCAAAGTCCCTTAAATTTAAAGACAAATCAAGATCAATATAAAGATTCAAGATCAAGCTAAAAAACCCTTGAATTCAAGTACAAGTTAGGATCAAGTTCAACAATATTCAAGATCAAGCTCAAAAGCCCTTGAATTTATATTCAAAAAGAAGAATCAGAGGATTTATAGAGATTATAATATCCACCATATATTGAAATCAAATACTATAATTATTACAATATTTTTTTGTCTTGATTATTATTTTCTCAATATGAATTTTATTATTTAAAAATTTAGACACGCCCAGTGGGACCATCTCTTCCTCCCATCTCTTTCTTTAAAAGTTGAAGAACTTCAAAGTGACTCAAATGAAGATAAACCTCAAATTCAATATCAATGTGGTTGTTGATCTAAAAGTTAATTAGAAGTCACCATGGAGACTATTAGTCAAATAAAAAAAATTAATCATAATGCTAGGACAACAATTGCTATAAGTACCATCCAACACAACTAGTGTTTCTAATTTATCTTCTCCAAAAAGAGTGTTATCCTCTTCTTGTATGCTAGAGGAGCAAATGATATTGTTGATATAGTCGAAGAACTTTGGCTCAACTTAATCTTCCAGAAGAATGTCATCGTAAGTCCAACAACCCTTTCATGTAAGAAGATGATGTCTTCAACGCTGGATATGCTGCAATATTCTATTAAATTATCTTCTTATCCAAAATCTATTCAAATAGTGATCCACATAATTCTTTATCCTCTGCAATAGTTGTACAAGCAATGATGATTGAAGGTTCTACTATAAAAGAATAACTTGTAAGTTTGACTAAAGCAGTTGAAGGCTTGACAAAACATATGCAAGAATAAGATTCTAAACTTTTAAAGTTGACAAATAAGATGCAGAGCATGGCTAAGAAAGAATCAAGTCAAGAACCTACAAAGATTCCTGAGATTCAAGAGAAAGAAGAGTCCTCCATAAAGCAAACAACAACGATCAACGAGATCAAGTCTCCATTGAAGGTTTGATTCTTATTGATCAATTGAAGGACTACAACCATCAAAGATAAATTTGAGTCCTTATCAAAATTTTCCCTCACGCATGCAAAGAAGTATACACAAAGAATTGATAACTTGAAGATGCATATTGGCTAACAACCTCCTAAGGTCCAATAATTTAATGGCAAAGGAAATCCCAAACAATATATAGCGCACTTCACTAAGACTTGCAATGATGCTGAAACTTATGGTGATTATCTTATCAAGCAATTTGTCCAATCTCTCAAAGAAAATACTTTTGATTAGTACGCAAATCTTCAACCTTATTTTATAGATAGTTAGGAGCAGTTGGAGCGAGAGTTCCTCAATCATTTCTATTGCAGAAGGTGCATCATGAGTATGATTGAAATTACAAATGTACGCCAACATAAAGGTGAGCCAGTTATTGACTTCATCAACCATTGGAGAAGCTTGAGCCTCAACTGTAAAGACAGTCTTAGTAAATATCTAGCATTGAAATGTGCATTCAAGTCATAAATTAGGATTTTCAAAACATCTTGTAAAGATTAAAGCCCAATACATTTGAAGAATTGGAGACCCGTCGTGAACATGGTATGGAAATGAGCATTTTTGCAAGTGGAGATCAATGGTTTCCTATCCGTGAGCCTTGCAAAGATGAAGATATAGAAGAACTCTATAGTGGGGGCAAGTTTGCATCCAAAGATGAATTTGAAAAAATCCATGTATGTCATAAAGCTCCTCATCGCATAAGCCTAAACTGCAAGTTACAATGCTCCTTATCGCATGACCCTAAACTGCAAGTAAAAATACTCCTTGATGCATGAGCCTACATTGTATTTAATAAAGCTCTTCAAATTTGAGCTAAATATTCAAGTTGAAATTCTCCTAGACACATGAACCTAAACTATGCAATAATGCTTCTCAAATTTAAGCTAAATCTTTGAGTTACAAAACTTGTCAAATTCAAGTTAATTTTCAAGTTGTAAAGCTATTTTTGAGTAAAATATTAAAGTTATATAGCTCTTCAAATTTGAGTTAAATCATCCAGACATGAAGCTCCTCAAATTATGAGCAAAATTTTCATGTTGCAAATGCTCATCAAATTCGAGCTAAGTCGTCAAGTCATGAAGCTCTTCAAATTTGAGCTAAATCTTCAAGTTGAAATGCTCTTTAAGGCACAATCATAAATTGTATATTACTCTTGGACTACAAGAGTATAAATTGTGCACGACCTAAAGAAAGTGTAGTAGGTTGAAAACCTCGATTGAAATGACCCCTAGGCAAAAGTTAGGACACATAAAAAATTACTCATTCAGAACTATGTTATGAGTTGATCCTCTTCACTGAGGTTCGTAGGTGCTTAAAGTTTTATTCTAAGTTTAGTTGCATGAGTGCTAAAACAAATACATGTTTCCACTTTATCTGCCACATGTAATTTAGGTATGCAAGTACTGTTTTATCAACGTCAACCTTTCACCAAATATTAATGGATTAATGGGGGCAAACCCTTTTGGAAAATGAGCTTCTTCAACAAGATTTGAAGTCCACAAATTTTTCAAGCCTGCAGATTGAAGTCAAAATCTACCAAGTATGTGAGGTGAAGTTTTCTAATTCGCCAAGTCCATAAGTTGAATTCCTCAAATCCTCAAAGTTTGTAGGTTGAGGTCTCAAATTCACCAAGTCTGTGAGAAGAAGTTCTCAAATTCACCACGTTTGTGAGGATAATTTTCAAATTCGCAAAGTCTTTGAGGAGAAATTTTCAAATTTACCAAGTTTGAAAGTTTATAGGTTGATGTCTCAAATCTGCCAAGACTATAGGTTGAAGTCAAAAATCTATCAAGTCTGTGAGGTGAAAATTTCAAATTTTCCAAATCCGCAAGTTGAAGTCCACAAAATCCTCCAAGTCTATAAGTTGAGGTCCTCAAAGTTGCAAAGTCTGTAGATTGAGGCCTAAAAAAATTCATAAAGTCTACATGTTGAAGTCTTCAATTATGCCAAGTCTTTAGGTTAAAGTCACAAATCTACCAAGTTTACAGATTAAAATCTTTACATATGTTGAGTCTGCAAGTTGAAGTCCTAAAATCCACTAAGTCTACAAGTTGAAGCCTTCAAATATGTCCAATTTACAAGTTGAAGTCCTCAAGTTCACCAAGTCTACAGGTTGAAGTCTTCAAATATGCCAAGTATGTAGGTTGAAGTTGCATATTTACCAAGTTTACAAGTTGAAGTCTTCAAATATGCTGAGTATGTAAGTTTATATCCTCAAATCCACCAAGTCTACAGATTAAAGTATTCAAATAGGTTGAGTTTGCTAGTTAAGTCCTCAAATCCATAAAGTCTACAGGTTAAAAGTCTTAAAATAGGTCGAGTCTGCAAGTTGAAGCTCTCAAATTCAGCAACTCTGCAAGATGAAGTTTCAAATTTTCCAAGTCTTCAAGTTAAAGTTTTAAATCCACCATATCTGCAAGTTGAAGTCTTCAAAGCCAATGAGTCTATAGGTTGAAGTCTCAAATCTACCAAGTAGGAAAGTTTAAGTGTTCAAATTTGCCGAGTCTACAAATTACTCTCAAATTTATTATGTTTTTAAGTTGAAGCCTTTAAATCCTCCAAGTCTTCAAGTTGAAAGTTTTAAATTTGTGAAGTCTACAAGTGGAAGCCTTAATATCTGCCAGGTATTTGAGTTGAAATTTTTAGATCCGCCATATCTGCAAGTTAAAGTCTTCAAGGCAGTCACGTCTTCAATATGAAGTCTTAAAATTCTCCAAGTCTTTAAGTCAAGGCCTTCTAAATTTTTAATCTTAAGGTGGACAAGCTTTGTCCTTTTGCACCTTAAGATGGTCTTTCATGGATTTATCCTTAAAAGAATCATTAAATTTTCATACCTTAAGGTGAACAATTTTTTTTTCTTTGCATCTTAAGCTAGCCTTCAACAGATTTATCCATAAAAGGATCTCTAAATTTCTATGCCTTAAGGTGGACAAACATTAATCCCTTTGCAATTTAAGCGGGCCCTTTCATGTATTTATCCTTAAAAGAATCTCTAAATTTTTATACTGTTAGCAGACAATTTAAGTCTCTCTGCACCACGGTCCTTAAAATATGGTTTAACGTCTTTGTTGCGGACTATGTTAAGTGTTTGCCTTAGAAGACGTGAAGTCTTTAGCTCAGATAATGTAATACTTTTCATTCAAATAGTGTAAAGTCTTTGCCTCGAATAATGTAAAAAAAATTCTCATATCATCACATTAACATTTGTCACTCCCCGAGGTTACCCCCCTAGACGTAACACGAGACTCGGGACCACAAGGATCCCAAGCTAACCCTTGGGCATAACATTCTCAAGCAACGTAAAGGAGAGCATAGCGGAAGTATCATAAGGAAATCCAAAACAGGAAAACATAACATAGATAGAGTACTAAATAGGGGATACAACCCAAAGATCATCCGATAACATCTATGTCTGAAAGCCTCTATAACTAGCATATTGAGTTGATGGGACAATACCCCAACTAACTCGACAATCTCAAAAGAACAGGAACATAAAACTAAAGTAAAGTCTAGCCCTCGAACTATGAGGACTCACCAAAGCTGACTGAAAGTGGCCGGGATTTCTAGCCACGTATTTGTGAAGGGACACCTGAATCTACATCATCAAAGAATGCAAAGCAATATGCGTTAGAACTATGGAATGAACTAAGTTTATGAGAAATGCATAAGTATGATAAAAAATGCTTTAAAACGTACTTAAACATGATCCATGCATAATACAGAATCAAGAGAAGAAATCAAAATGAAAAGCTAAGTCATGAGGCCAAAGCTACTTCAAAATCATAGTTCATAAAAGAGTCCATAAGGCTTAGAAAACATGAAAAACATACATACGGGAGTTTCTTATAACCGACATGAGATCATGTGAGCTACATGGAATCTAACTATATAACCCTAGTTAGCAAAGCTAACTTTGAACCTTGCCAAGGAACAAGTCACCATACCCAACTATATAACCCTAGTTGGCAAAGCTGTCCTATGCCCCGCTAAGGCAAGGATACCATACATAAAGACGTGGATCCACTCTCATAAGCCTTTAAGGCACATATTATATCATATCATAACCTACGCTGTTAACGTAGTTTCTGGGACTAAGGGTACTCTCACCCTGTCCACTCGGTGCTAAGTACTACTCCTAAAATATGTACATATAGCTCATAATCTCATAAGGCCATACTCTCATGCCAAATCTTGTTCATAAAGCATGAAAATACATCGGGTATCATGCAACTTTCATATCATAGTTCATAAAGCTTAGTATAGCCATAATTCAAAACATTCTTTTCTTTCTAAATTCATACTTGAAGAATTAGGCATGTAATTTCGTAAATACATAGAGGCCATGATATCTAATCATGCCAACTTTCTCTCGAAAACATAAAAATTCATAGTTTCATGCTAGAAATCAAATTTCATGCTTGGGCCTTTTAAACCAATAAGACAATCATAATCAAATCATGAGTAATCAATAGAAAATCGTGAATTTAAACATAGAAGCTGATTTCATAAACTTTCTCCAAATTTTAGATCAAAACCCTAATTTCATAAGTTCATAATTCCACATAAGAATTGGAGATTTTGGGCACAAGGGTGAAAGGAACCTATTGTTAAAGACCCACATACCTTGGGTGAAGATAACCCACTTCAATGGAAAAGTCTTAGGAGGCTTGACTTGGAGTTTGGAGACTTGAAGCTTGAGAGGAACTTTTCCCTTTTGGATGAAGAATGAGGAACTTAGGAGAGAATTAGGATAATATAGGTGAAAATCCTTCTAAAAGTAGTCAAAACGACTTCACTTAGTAGTTAAAAGGGTGGGAAATGACCAAAAAGCACCTGGGATTTAATTAGAAGAAAGCTGGAAAAACAGTCAACCTCAGTGACTACGAGTAGAGTCTACGACTCGTAGGCCTTTCCACGACTCGTGGACTCCTATCGTGGGAACTGCTCAAGATTTCAACCTGCAAAAGGTTTTCTACGGTTCAATAAGATGACTCGTGGAAGCTTCCACGAGTCGTAGGGCCTAGTCGTGGAAGTTAGGGAAATTGACTAACCTCTGATCAGCTTCCATGAGTTAACAGTATGACGCGTAGAAACTTCTATGAGTCATGGAAGTGACTCGTGGTTGTCAGTACTGAGGTTGTTCTGCAGGACTGGGATGACAAGTCACTCCCATGACTCGTACAACCTTCCACGACTCGTGGACTTGACCCGTGGTCCCTGGATGTCCAAAATTTTCTGCAAGTCTGAGTTTAAAAAGCTGGATACGTTTCTGGGGTGTTACAATATCCCCCTCTTGGGATCATTCGTCCTCGAATGAAGACTAAATAAGGAAAACTTAGGAGAAAATAGCCCAACCAAACATCAAAACATTGAAATCGAGGAAACATCATGAAAACTGAACTTCTCAACTTGAAAACATGATAAACTAACTTCATAAAACATGTATGCATGCTAGGATCATGAGAGAAACTGGTGGAATAGAATCGGAGGGACATAATAAGGAGAAAACTATTACCTCAAGCTGAAACTATATTGAAAAGAAAAAGATGAGGGTACTTGGCCTTCATGGATGATTTTGCTCCCCCAGTAGCTCCTTCAACTGAGTTGTAAAAGCTGAAGTACTATTGTGGTAACCGACTTCTGATAAAAACTGAGCTGGGTTCATAAGACAAGTATACATGCTCAGAATATAAAAATGACCAATAGGACATGAACTGGTCATTCGACATGATAATTGGCCTGGGATGAGAGTAGGGACTCGGCTAAAACTCATAAAGAACAACCATACTCTAGAACTAACAGTTAACTAAAAGGGACACCAATCTGAGAGAAGTAGATACGCGAGGAAACTTTTCTCTCCAGGATACCACTCCTACCATTTGCAACTAACAACCTCAATAGCACACATAAAGGTACTAAGGTCTGAGTCTAACTACCCGATTCTCCATGTTCAAACCTATCTAAAAAAGATCTATTGCATCTAGAACGTCTTCTAAGGATAGCATCCCCTCTTATCACAACAATCAACTAACCTAGGCCTTCCAACCAAAGGTTCACTAGTCGAGCAGAACAATTATCCACATGTATCCCATCACGATATTCAAGCTTATAACTATGGTCACCTTATGGTTTCGTAGCTTACCCTATTTAAGACTTCTCTCCTCTTTCCCATCATAACTAGGAAATCGCAAATTAAAGAACTTATACAGAGGGAAATACTAAACTTCCTTATCTGACCATTTCGCATGAATAATCCTTACCTCATAATTCACCCACACCTAGAAGTCAAAGTGGAACAAGTACACTAACAAGGAAAAGAAATCTGCTACCTCCCCGCTAGGCTACTACAAGGCCTTCTCCCCTAAAACTTATAACAACATAAGCCAGAATCATCGAAAGAAAAGAGCGAGAGCATGAACATCACGAATGAAAGACTACTGATTGAGCTTGACTTACACTTAGCATGATCAATCCACTCAATGTGGGGCTTAGGGAATTGAGCGCAATAGGCATGAGCACATCAAATACTGGGAACGTAAGACATGAATTAGTGGGGATCACCACCCCTCGTCATCAAAGGCAAAGATCAAAGGGCTTTAGAATAAGGAAGTCATAAGCGTGAATCATTTCAAGAATCAGGTCTGAGCATATACATGGTGTAACATGATTTGATTAGCCATTAGGCATGTCTGAGGAACGAACTAAGAAAATAGGACCGAGAATATTAAGAGACATGAGTTTACATAGATAACAAACCTCAGGGTATAAGGCTGGAATTTATAGAATCGCATGATAAGAGTAGAATCGTTGCCTGAAGCAATCACTTAACATTCTAGAACCTGAACATGGGCGTGAATCTAAAATAGGACCATGGCGCTAACACACAAGGCATGGAAAGATATCATAATGAGAGAAGTATCTTAGGACGCTAGGATAGAAATAAGCTTCTGCCTACCCTCTTGATTTTGTTTTAACACCCACAAGCATTGCTACCTGAGCCTCCAAAATCTGACCGATTCTACACTCCACCATCTCCCCCTTAGATTCATGGCACCCTTCTAAGTCTATGGACTTTACACCAACCTCTCAAAGGAACTATGATCGGTTTACCCTAACAGAACATATTCTACTCCAGAATGTAGCATGAATACCCACTTCCTTCTATAGTCTAAGACTCTCCTTCTCCTAAAAGTCTAGGCCTCAACCCTTTTATCGCCACTTAGTTCTAGGTCAGGAAACTCACAACCAAACAAGAAAAGGAGTCCAGGGACTATGGGCACATACAGGAAGAAAATCTAGTGATGTACCTGATTCAACTTCTGGAGGAATACTCTGACCCGGATGGCTAGGCAATGAAGGGGATTGGCTCTGGGGCTGAACACCACCATTGCTCCGCTTAGATGAGGGGCAATACCTAATCCTATGGCTTAACTGACCACATCTAAAACAACCCTCTATGCCAGCAAAGCACTCACCTAGGTGAAACTTTCCACAACTACTACAACGAGGGTACCTCAAGGTCTTCGGAGCCCTACGGTTACAAGACTGAGAATCAAGGGCAGGGGTGCTAACTGAAAATGGGGTTGGTCTAGATGACCTATGCTGAGAAGGTGATTGGTTCCATGTTCTGGTATTCTTGTCCTTCTTCTTCCTCTTCTTTAGTTTCTCTTTCTCATTCAACTGAGTGGTCATAGCTTGAGCCAACATACAGATGGCTTCACAAAATTCCGCATTTGAAACCTCATGATTTGGAGTGGTCGAATTAGCATTCCTCGTGGGGTTTCTTCGTGGAAACATTATCTGAAATGCATTAGGGAAGGATTAGAAAGGTAAGTAGAGTCAAACTCTATTGCGCGATAGTGAACATGAAGAAGTGAAGCTTTTCCTAAAACACCTCGTAGCCTCCCTCTCATAAGTATGGTACGCTTCACACCCATGAAAGAGACTCTACTTAGTGCGGCTTTCATACACCCTTGGACTCTTGAACCTGACTCTGATACCAATTTTGTCATGCCCCGAGGTTATCCCCTAGACGTAACACGGGACCACAAGGATCCCAAGATAACCCTTGGGCATAGCATTCTCCAGTAACGTAAAGGAGAGCATAGCGGAAGCATCATAAGGAAATCCAAAATAGGAAATCATAACATAGATAGAGTACTAAATACGGGATACAACCAAAAGATCATCTGATAACATCTATTTCTGAAAGCCTCTATAACTAGCATATTGATTGGATGGGACAATACCACAACTAACTCGACAATCTCAAAAGAATGGGAACATAAAACTAAAGTAAAGTCTAGACCTCAAACTATGAGGACTCACCAAAGCTGACTGAAAGTGGCCGGGATTTCTAGCCACGTATTTGTGAAGGGGCACCTGAATCTGCATCATCAAAGGATGCATCACAATATGCATTAGTACTATGGAATGAACTAAGTATGTGAGAAATGCATAAGTATGATAAAACATGCTTTAAAACGTACTTAAATATGATCCATACATAATACAGAATCAAGAGAAGAAATCATAATGAAAAGTTAAGTCGTGAGGCCAAAGCCACTTCAAAATCATAGTTCATAAAAGAGTCCATAAGGCTTAGAAAACATGAAAAACATACATACAGGAGTTTCTTATAACCGACATAATACCATGTGAGCTACATAAAATCTAACTATATAACCCTAGTTAGCAAAGCTAACTTTGAACCTTTCCAAGGAACAAGTCACCATACCCAACTATATAACCCTAGTTGGCAAAGCTGTCCTATGCCCCGCTAAGGCAAAGATACCATACATAAAGACGTGGATCCACTCTCATAAGCCTTTAAGGCACATATCATATCATATTATAACCTACGCTGGCAATGTAGTTTCTGGGACTAAGGGTACTCTCACCCCATCCACTCGGTGCTAAGTACTACTCCCAAAATATGCACATATAGCTCATAATCTCATAAGGGCATACTCTCATGCCAAATCTTGTTCATAAAGCATGAAAATACATCGGTATCATGCAACTTTCATATCATAGTTCATAAAGCTTAGCATAGACATAATTCAAAACATGCTTTTCTTTCTAAATTCACACTTGAAGAATTAGGCATGTAATTTCATAAATACATAGAGGCCAGGATATCTAATCATGCCAAGTTTCTCTCGAAAACATGCAAATTCATAGTTTCATGCTAGAAATCAACTTTCATGCTTGGGCCTTTTAAACCAATAAGACAATCATAATCAAATCATGAGTAATCAATAGAAAATCATGAATTTAAACATAGAAGCTGATTTCATAAACTTTCCCCAAATTTTAGATCAAAACCCTAATTTCATAAGTTCATAATTCAACATAAGAATTGGGGATTTTGGGCACAAGGGTGAAAGGAACCTATTGTTAAAGACCCACATACCTTGGGTGAATATAACCCACTTCAATGGAAAAGGCTTATGAGGCTTGACTTGGAGCTTGGAGACTTGAAGCTTGAGAGGAAATTTTCCCTTTTGGATGAAGAATGAGGAACTTAGGAGAGACTTAGGATAATATGGGTGAAAACCCTTCTAAAAGTAGTCAAAACAACTTCACTTAGTAGTTAAAAGAGTGGGAAATGACCAAAAAGCCCCTGGGATTTAATTAGAAGAAAGCTTGAAAAACAGTCAACCTCAGTGACCACGAGTGGAGTCTACGACTCGTAGGCCTTTCCACGACTCGTGGACTCCTATCGTGGAACTGCTCAAGATTTCAACCTGCAGAAGGTTTTCTACGGTTCAACAAGACGACTCATAGAAGCCTCCCCGAGTCATAGGGCCTAGTCATGGAAGTCAGGGAAATTGACTGACCTCTGATCAGCTTCCATGAGTTAACAGTATGACACGTAGAACCTTATACGAGTCGTGGAAGTGACTCGTGGTTGTCAGTACTAAGGTCGGTCTGCAGGACTGGGATCACGAGTCACTCTCATGACTCGTGGAACCTTCCACGACTCGTGGACTTGACCTGTGGTCCCTGGAAGTCCAAAATTTTCTGCAAGTCTGAGTTTAAAAAGCTGGATACGTTTTTGGGGTGTTACAGTATCCCCCCCAGGGATCATTCGTCCTCGAATGAAGACTAAACAAGGAAAACTGAGTAGAAAATAGCCCAACCAAACATCAAAACATGGAAATCAAGGAAACATCATGAAAACTGAACTTCTCAACTTGAAAACATGATAAACTAACTTCGTAAAACATGTATGCATGCTAGGATCATGAGAGAAACCTGTGGAATAGAATTGGGGGACATACTAAGGAGGAAACTATTACCTCAAGCTGAAACTGTATTGAAAAGAAAAAAAATGAGGGTGCTTGGCCTTCATGGATGATTCTGCTCCCCCAGTAGCTCCTTCAACTGAGTTGTAAAAGCTTAAGTACTATCATGGTAATTGACTTCTGATAAAAACTAAGCTGGGTTCATAAGACATGTATACATGCTGAGAATTTAAAAATGACCAATAGGACATGAATTGGTCATTCGAAATGATAATTGGCCTGGGATGAGAGTAGGGACTCGGTTAAAACTCATAAAGAACAACCATACTCTAGAACTCACAGTTAACCAAAAGGGACACCAAACTGAGAGAAGTAGATACACGGGGAAACTATTCTCTCCAGGATACCACTCCTACCATTTGCAACTAACAACCTCAATAGCACACATAAAGGTACTAAGGTCTGAGTCTAACTACTTGATTCTCAATGTTGAAACCTATCTCAACCATATCTATTGCATCTAGAACGTCTTCTAAGGATAGCATCCCCTCTTATCACGACAATCAACTAACCTAGGCCTTCCAACCAAAGGGTCACTAGTCGAGCAAAACAATTATCCACATGTATCCCATCACGATATTTAAGCTTATAACTATGGTCACCTTATGGTTTCGTAGCTTACCCTATTTAAGACTTCTCTCCTCTTTCCCATCAAAACTAGGAATCTCAAATTCAAGAACTTATACAGAGGGACATACTAAACTTCCTTATCTAACCATTTTGCGTGAATAATCTTTACCTCATAATTCACCCACACCTAGAAGTCAAGGTGGAACAAGTACACTAACAAGGAAAAGAAATTTGCTACCTCCCCGCTAGGCTACTACAAGGCCTTCTCCCCTAAAACTTATAAGAACATAAGCCAGAATCATCGAAAGAAAAGAGCGAGAGCATGATCATCACGAATGAAAGACTACTGATTGATCTTGACTTACATTTAGCGTGATCAATCCACTCAAGGTGGGGCTTGGGGAATTGAGCGTAATAGGCATGAGCACTTCACATACTGGGCACATAAGACATGAATTAGTTGGGATCACCACCCCTCGTCATTAAAGGCAAAGATCAAAGGGCTTTAGAATAAGGAAGTCATAAGCGTGAATCATTTCAAGAATCAGGTCTGAGCATATACATGGAATAACATGATTTGATTAGCCATTGAGGCACGTCTGAGGAATGAACTGAGAAAATAGGACCGAGCATACTAAGAGACATGAGTTTACATAGATAACAAATCGCAGGGCATAAAGTTGGAATTTATAGAATCGCAGGATAAGTGTACAATCGTTGCCTGAAGCAATCACTTGCCATTCTAGAACCTGAACATAGGCGTGAATCTGAAATAGGACCATGGCGCTGACATACAAGGCATGTAAAGATATCATAATGGCAGAAGTATACTTAGGACGCTAGGATGGAAATAAGCTTCTGCCTACCCTCTTGACTTTGTTCTAACACCCACAAGCATCGCTACCTGAGACTCCAAAATCTGACCGATTCTACACTCCACCATCTCCCCCTTAGATTCATGACACCCTCCTAAGTCTATGGACCTCTCACCAACCTCTCAAAGGAACTATGATCATTTTACCCTTACAGAACATATTCTACTCCAGAATCTAGCATGAATACCCACTTCCTTCTATAGTGTAAGACTCTCCTTCTCTTAAAAGTCTAGGCCTCAACCCTTCTATCACCACTTAGTTCTAGGTCAGGAAACTCACAACCAAACAAGAAAAGGGGTCCGGGGAATATGGGCACATACAGGAAGAAAATCTAGTGACGTACCTGATTCAACTTCTGGAGGAATACTCTGACCCGACTGTCTAGGCAATGAAGGGGATTGGGTCTGGGAATGAACACCACCATTTCTCTGGTTAGATGAGGAGCAATCCTTGATCCTATGGCTTAACTGACTACACCTAAAACAACCCTCTATGCCAGCAAGGCACTCACCTAGGTGAAACTTACCACAATTACTACAATGAGGGTACCTCAAGGTCTTCGGAGCCCTATGGTGACAAGACTGAGAATCAAGGGCAGGGGTGCTAACTGAAAAGGGGTTAGACGACCTATGCTGAGAAGGCGATTGGTTCCATGTTCTGGTCTTCTTGTCCTTTCTCTTCCTCTTCTTTAGTTTCTCTTTCTCATTCAACTGAGTGGTCATAGCTTGAGCCAACATACAGATGGCTTCACAAAATTCCATATTTGTAACCTCATGATTTGGAGTGGTCGGATTAGCATTTCTCGTGGGGTTTCTTCGTAGAGACATTATCTGAAATACCTAAGGGAAGGATTAGAAAGGTAAGTAAGTCAAACTTTATTGCACGATAGTAAACATGAAAAAGTGAAGTTTTTCCTAAAACACCTCGTAGCCTCCCACTCATAAGTGTCGTGCTTCACACCCATGAAAGAGACTCTAATTAGTGCGTCTTTTAGACACCCTAGGACTCTTGAACCTGGCTCTAATACCAAGTTTGTCACTCCCTGAGGTTACCCCCTAGACGTAACATGGGACTCGAGACCACAAGGATCCCAAGCTAACCCTTGGGCATAACATTCTCAAGCAACGTAAAGGAGAGAATAGCAGAAGCATCATAAGGAAATCCAAAACAGGAAGACATAACATAGATAGAGTACTAAATAGGGGATACAACCCAAAGATCATCTGATAATATCTATGTCTGAAAGCCTCTACAACTAGCATATTGAAATGATGGGACAATACCCCAACTAACTCGACAATCTCAAAAGAACGGGAACATAAAACTAAAGTAAAGTCTAGCCCTCGAACTATGAGGACTCACCAAAGCTGACTGAAAGTGGCCGGGATTTCTAGCCACATATCTGTGAAGGGACACCTGAATCTGCATTATCAAAGTATGCAGCGCAATATGCGTTAGTACTATGGAATGAACTAAGTATGTAAGAAATGCATATGTATGATAAAACATGCTTTAAAACGTACTTAAATATGATCCATGCAAAATAAAGAATCAAGAGAAGAAATCATAATTAAAATCTAAGTCATGAGGCCAAAGCCACTTCAAAATCATAGTTCATAAAAGAGTCCATAAGGCTTAGAAAACATGAAAAACATACATACGGTAGTTTCTTATAACCGACATGAGACCATGTGAGCTACATGGAATCTAACTATATAACCTAGTTAGCAAAGCTAACTTTGAACCTTGCCAAGGAACAATTCACCATACCCAACTATATAACCCTAGTTGGCAAAGATGTCCTATGCCCAGCTAAGGCAAGGACACCATATATAAAGACGAGTATCTACTCTCATAAGACTTTAAGGCACATATCATATCATATCATAACCTACGCTGGCAGCATAGTTTCTGGTGTTTTTGGAAAAAAATGACTTGTATCGAAAATCATTTCAAAAATCTAGTTTAAAGTTTCAAAACATTTAAAATTTAAAAGCAAAAGTCACCACTTAGTTTTATAAAAGGAAAACCAAGAAAAAACTTAAAAAAATCTTTAATATCTAAAACAGATAAAGACTTTAAAAATTAAAGAGATTTTGGGTAAGAGGTTCCTATTAATGTTTCAAGAAGGTTTTTAAGGCATTCGAAACATCCGCTAACTTGCGGTTATCCAAACTTGTTTGAAAATAACTTATTTTGACTAACTTTTAAAAAAATCTTGTTTTGATTAACTCGAGAAAACTCATCTTGTTTTTAACTTGATTTAGGAAACATGGTAAATATAACTTAATGAAAAATCCATTCCAAATATTAGAAGTGAATATATATGAAGAGTTGTTTTTAAAAGAAGACATGCTGGCGTTTTGACAGTTTAAAAGACACAGTATGCTAATTGCCTTTACATGAAGAAAAATAGAGTGATTAAAGAAAAAATTAACCTGAAATGTTTACTCTTTAGGGATAGACCAACTAAGTTTAAAGTGTCAGTCCAAATTAATTACAATTAATTCTAACTAAGCAGTTAAAGAACCAAAAGTATAATTAAGCCATTGGCTTAAGTTAAACCTGTCCTAGAATCTAATTTGTGGGCCCTCTTTAGGCCCACCGATGTTGAATTTGGACTTTAGTCCAATTCTGCCTGCTATATATTTGGGGCTGACTACTACGTTGTATTATACATGGACTTCAACCCACTTTTTAAACTTAGTCCATTTTGGACTTATGTAACTGCTAGTGCAAATCTTATGGGCTTGGC
Source organism: Jaltomata sinuosa (assembly GCA_003996215.1). Lineage (NCBI taxonomy): Eukaryota > Viridiplantae > Streptophyta > Magnoliopsida > Solanales > Solanaceae > Jaltomata > Jaltomata sinuosa. Next base: position 133,141 of record QJPP01003107.1, on the reverse strand, counting down.
CCATTTCTTCTCTTCAACTGAATATTGTTTCCATGCTTCGTCCCTTTAGAACTTGGGTAGATTGACTTGATGATGTTGGGCCTGGACCAACGAAGTAATGCAGGAGAGAAGAGTCCAAGCGAATTCAGAATGTCACATGTCATAAAAAAAGAGAAATAAGATTTAGAAGAAAACTTGATAATTACGCGTATCTATTGTATGCTTTCAATCTTTAAAATAGAAAAGAATAAACACAACTTGATTGTGTTAAGAGACCAAATGCATGGAACAAAGAATCATAACAGGAACAATACATGTTTGTACATTTTCTGTAGATTCATTGTCTAACAAATATGATGATGTTCCTTTGAAATCAAAGAATATTGAAATAGCGCCTTCCTCCTTTTCCAAAAGCTATCAATTTATTATAGGAACTTCCAATTATGTCAGGAAAGGATTATATATAATAGAAGGGGTTCTGTATATTTATCCAATTCATCCCATTCTTCTTTTCTTTATAGTATTTATAGTAAATAGTAATAGTACAAGTACACTATTTCAGTAAACTTCGCTTCATTTAGTTCAGTTTAGTTTTAGTTTAGGTTTATTCTGTAAAATAAAATTCAATAAAAAAGAAATAGAAATAAGAATTAATTCGAAATACTAAATAAGAAAAAGGAGTCTTTATGTCGCGTTACCGAGGACCTCGTTTCAAAAAAATACGACGCCTGGGGGCTTTACCAGGACTAACTAATAAAAAGCCTAGGACCGGAAGTGATCTTAGAAACCAATCGCGTTCGGGGAAAAAATCTCAATATCGTAACGGTGACTCATACTCATATTCTAGCTATAACTAGTTCAAGAGCGATTATTCCGGATTCCATTTTAATAGACCAGTCTAATTAAACGTAGAATCATGCAATCAAATATAGTTTATAGGATGGGGAGAGTAAAAATAGTGGCTCATGTTTAACAGTTGACATGCTGCAATGAGAAAGAGGAAGAGGAAAGATATGGCAAGAACTACTTCTTAGATCAAATAGTTTGTGCTTGGAATACAAAGATGAAAGAAATATTTTGAGGAAAATGACATAAATCAATCAAACATGATCCACATTCATTTTTTCCTATCTTGGTTGATTTCAGACAATAAGTTGGAGGATTGAACATACTTTGAGAAAGATAGGCAGACAGGTTTCACACTTAAATTGCTAGGCTCGAAGCTAATACTCTTTTTAACGAATGGCCTATTCAAATCCAATTTGATAATCATAGAAATGCATACAAGGTTTAGGCATACGAAACATGAGATATGGTCTAATTAAGACAACAAACCACTGATTTAAAGAAAATACGATCATGCTTGGCCAATGAACACATATTCACAAAAGTTCAAACTTTCAGCTTAAACACAAACAAAGCTATCCATATTTAGTCGAATTCACCATTTTAGAACTAAGGGACATGGATCAGGCAAAGAAAGAAAAAGATCAAATAAACTCCTTCTACGAAGGACCCTAACTGATTGTAATTAGAAATTATATATCTAAATGCATAGGCGCTTGTCTAAAATGCTCAAATCTAGCAAGTTTGTTCAAATCCTAGGAATCATAAGCAACTAGCATGATGAATTGCTAAAACAGATAACATAACCAAATCTGCCTCCCCCCAAAAGAAAAATCTTCAACCAACTGAAATTATTGATAACATGGTCGTATAACATTCGTGACAAACAGTCCCAAAAGGGAAATCACCATTTTTAGCAAAACCAACAAGAACCAGTAACTAACACAACCTAATATTTACACACCAGACTATCAACATGGAATTTAAAGACCATACAACTCAACAACAAAACAACTGCTGACTCTCTTATATCACATGAATCCAAACAAGACCAGTCTGAAAACCAACATGATAATTTCTAAAATAACAAAGAAGAAGAACTCGTGCTCACATCATAACCAGCCTAAAACTAGCAGAAACATTTCTAAAAAAAAGGATAAGAACAGATAACTCTACATTATGCTATAGAAAAGAGAAGAAAGGGATAATGGGTCCATCTCTTTTGGAGCAGCGAACGGGAACCACGAGCTTCGTCGGAGAGTTCCACCACCACCAGAATTAGCAACAACTTCGTTAGAGTTCAATTTTTAGTATGTTTATATCTAAAAGTTGACTCGGTTGCATAGGATTAGAGAAGTGCTTCCCCAAAATCCTCAATTTTTTCCCCAAGTCAGCTGCCACTACACAATAAAAGGGGAGGGCTATTTATAGGGAAATTTTGGGAGTGAAAATGAGGGAAAAACAAAGGGTAATTCTGGGAAATTCGTTGTGGGAAGTTTGAATTCCCCAATGGATAAGCTGGCCAGCAAGGAAATGGTACAAACTCGTACCAATTTCCATGGATTTTGCAGAGAAATCAACATCTGGGCGATTTCTTGAATCCTCTCTACTTGACAGCTCGATTTTGAATGGAGTTTTGGATGGCATTTAGGAATTTTGACGGGGTTGGCAGCGTTATTTTAATGAGGTGTTAGGAATGGTACCATATTGGTACAAATTGTGAGCGGGATTTCGAGCATGGATGATGTAGGGGTGTGGATTGCTTCCACTTCGTCACCCCAGTACCTGCGTGGTACAAACCCTCATGCTAGGCATGCGTCTAGGGTACGGAGGAGAGGGAAAACACTAGGGAAATGAGGTGGCGCCTAGGGTTTTCCAGGGTTCGTCGTTGTTTTGAAAAGAGAGAAGAAGAAGGGAAGTGTTTGGTTTATGTTCTAAAGAGAATGAAGAAAGGGGAATAGGAGTATAAGGGTGAGAAGGGTGTGGGCCGGTCGGGTCAACAGATTAGACGGAAATGGAAGTGGGCTGAGACAGGTATATTTGTTTTGGGCTCGGGTCAGCTGAAGTAAGAGGTGTTATAAGGGTGGTTTAAGTAATGACCATATTTTGCAAAATGTGGCCACTCTTAAATTAATAGGGTAGCCAAATTGAGAGTAAATTGGCAGAATTCGGTTAGGATTTAAATAACTTTACGGATTTAGGCTAGGATAGGAATAAAGACGAATTAATTAAAATTAACCATCCGAGATTGTTTAAACTTAAAAAATTTGAGATAATTATTGTATTTAACCCAAAATCACCTCATTTAATCAATTATGAAATTAATTATTTAATTAATCTCTAATTTAAAATAATTTTGAGAAAAATCAAGCGTTTAATCTTTTAAAAAGATTTTCTTACGAAATTAAACTCTAAAATAGTTCTTTAAGTAAAATTATATAAATTTCACATAAATAAATATGAAAAATATAAATCATTACTCAAAACTATTATAAAGCCGGTTTGGAAAATATTTTATCCCTTTTTTACAAAATAATTATTTCAAGAATTGTTTAAAATTCAAAAAGGCTCAAGATTAGTTTGTAATGTGGAGGGTAAAAATTGGGTGTCAACAACTGCCCCTCCCTTTGGGTTGGGTCAGTGTAATGAACCCTGGGTAAAGGGAATTGACGTTCTCAATTTTATCCGACCACAGATTCGTCTTCAGAAAGCAGTTGGTTCTACACGAATTTCAAGGGATTATGTCTGAACTCTGGTATCGAGTTTCCTACATATCTCAGGTTACATGAGAATTCAGGCCACTTGTAGTTCAAAACGCTTAATTTTACACACGGTTTTGAAAGAATTCCAAACTATCCCGGTTTTAAATTATGGGGAGACAGAGAAGCTGGGGAATAAGAGTATTAGGGGGGAGTTAGGAATGTAGCCAAGTTTTCAACATAGAGCCCACCTACATATCCCAAGACTTCGGGGAATCAGGCTACTTGTAGTTCGACTCAATCGGTGGAAAAGGTAATCTTTATGTTAAGACAACCTTTGGCTCGGGATGAGTGATGAATAATTTGAGCTATAGAAAAGAGGCTTGTAACCTCTCAACTATGAATGTGGTGCACTTCAAACCTATAAATAAGATTTTACCTGGACATAATTTCTAAAGCTCGAGGTGTATTGTCACTCGGATTTTGAAAAGAAGGAATATTGCTTCCAGCGTGAGTTCAGAAAATACTTTGGATGCGAAACTAAGACCCAAAGATAGAAAAAACCCACATGCCTTCTAACAGGGGTGTGGTTTGATGGAGGTGGTAGTCGTTCCTCAGATCACGTCTAAAGAGTTTGGTATTCCTCTTTGGACTATGTCACAGTTTGCTGCTAAGAAAAAGCTCCACGTTGTGATGCACCCTTTTTGGTGTAGTCCGCACCTGTGGTTTTGCTTTGAGAATTTCATCCTTCTTGGATGCTCTCGACAACATCTCAAAACAAAATTGTTAGTAGTAACATAATTCCACTTAGAGAGGTAATTTTTTGGCCATACCTCGTCCTTGGGTTATGTTCGAATCTTAGGTTGTGACATCTTTTTGATGTGATTTATACCTGTTATTCTGAATCGAGATTTTCATCCTCTTGGATGTTCTCGGTAATATTTGAAACAAAACAAGATGGTTAGTAGTAAAGTAATTCAATAGAGAAAGATAGCTTTGTACCTCGTTTTCCCATTTGTCGCGTTTGAAGCAGATGTCATCTTTTCCTGTCTTTGTCTTAGGAAATGGCGACTTTCAAGACAATCAAATGTGATAGCCATCATAGTTATCAGATTGGGTTACTTTTGTGGCAATATTTGAAGAAGGCGACCTTTGTGGCCATTTTACGTGATGGTCCTTGCAACCATTTGTGGCATTCTCTTGAACGTGATAGCCTTTATGGCTTTTAACAGTAGTCTTTGCATACTCCTTTAGGGTAAATCTTGTGCATCATCCTTATCGATGCGAATAACAGTTATTCCCTGAATTGTCAGGCTTTGGGTAATCTAGCACATCATCTGAATTTGGATAGAGGCAGCTTACAGATGCCTTTACCTTGTCAACTATGAGTAATCTTGCACATCATCAGACTTTGGATAGAGGCGTCTTACAGATGTCCTTCGAATTACCTGTTTTTGGGTAATCCTGAACTTTTATCCGATCTTGGATATAATGCGACTTACAGATTTTCCATGAATTTATAGCCTTTGGGTAGTCCTACACAATATCAATGTGAATATTTCGCGGCTTATAGATAACCCTTGGACAATCAATTCTTTAGTAGTCTTGCACTTCATCCAATTTTGGATATTATTGCGACTTATGCATTACCTTTGAACTTTCAATCTTCAGGTGATCTTGCACACTATTCGGTTTCAGATATCGCTGCGTCTTACAGATAACTCTTAGACTGTTAAGCTTTGGAAAATCTTGCACACTATCCAGTTTTAGATATCGCTGCGACTTACAGATGACCTTTGGTCTTCCAATTTGGTGAAATTCAGTTTATCGTCTGATTAGGATGGTGTCTTAAGGACATCCCTCGGACTATATGCTTTCGACCTCGATGGAAAATGGTATTTGATTATCGAGGGGTGATAAGGCCTTTGCCACACGATCAAATAGAGCCGCATCTTCTGGCGCTCGATGCTCTTATATGTATAAGCGTACTTTAGAGCGAGACTTTATTGTCTCAAATAAGGGTGCATAAATATCCTCGATGTCAGACTCCTACATCTTACACGATGTCGGATATGAATATGCTGAATGCTAGATTTGGCATAATACAGGAGCAAATATACCCTCAATGTCAGACTCCTCAATCATATACGATATCAGATATAAATATGCTGAATGCCAGACTTGGCAAAACAAAGGAGCAAATATACCCTTAATGTCAGACTCCTCCATTTTACGTGATATCGGATATAAATATGTTGAATGCCAGATTTGGCATAAATAAAGGAGAAAATATACCCTCAACATCAGACTCCTCTGTCTTATGCGATATCGGATATAAATATGTTGAATCCCAGATTTTGCATAATAAAGGAGCAAATATACCCTCAACGTCTGACTCCTCCGTCTTACGTGATATCGAATATAAATATGCTGAATGCCAGATTTGGCATAATAAAGAAGAGAATATACCCTCAACATCAGACTTCTCCATCTTACGTGATATCAGATATAAGCATACTGAGTGCCAGACTTGGCATAATGAATGATGATAATGATAATGAAGATAATGATATCTTCAACATTAGACTCCACCGTCTCATGCGATCTCGGATAAAAGCATGCTGAGGGTCGATCCTGCGCAGCAAGTGCGACTTAGGGACTCCTATGAATGTTGTCCTCTTTGAAACCGGCTGGTAGAGGGACATAATAGTCACAGCAAATGTATCTGCGGTATTAATGATGATGATGGTCCTCTTGACATGGTCCTCGCGACAAACAAATAGAATGGCCCTCTTGGCATGGTCCTCTTGACATGCAAATATGACATGGCCCTCTTGGCATGGTCCTCTCGACATGGTCCTCGCGATATACAAATATGATAATAATATAGATGATCATGCAATGGCATGCGTAGCAGCTGCAGAAAACATCACCTTCGATTTTTATGTTGTCCTGTTCACTTCTCTGTGTGTACCTGTGCTCAAGGAAAATAATTAGTAGACACAACATCGCTTTTACTAGTGACCACAGTCATACTTGAAAAACTTTAAAGACAACGTTTATGAAGCTAATCAAAACAACTTTCGTTTCAAATGTGAATGAAATGGTCGTGCCCATTTTTAGGGACAGCCATAAGTACTATTTTCAAACATTGTCTGTTCGTGGTGATTTATGACTTGCTGGGGATTGGCAGAGAACGTTGCCGATCTCTCATTTGGTGTCTTAATTTTGAACCTAACCAAAATGTCCTGATTTGCTTGGGGACTTGAGGATGCTGTCAATCTCTCTTTGTCCAGTAGTTTCTGCGAACTACAATAGAGTTTGTCCATTCTAAGCATTTTTGCCTCTGTCGGCTTTGCCCACCATTTTGGCTTTTATCTCCAAATTTTGGGGCATCTAGTCTTCTTGCATTTCTTTGAACGCATTGAATAATATAGGGCTTTCACCGATCTCTAACATAATTTTTAGGATAACCCGCATCCACAGAAAAATTGTTAATTTTTGGTGAAACTGATCTGTGTTAACCTCCTTCAATCTTCTGCTCCTTGCTTTGTCTTTGCTGGGTGCTTTCCACTCTCGGTCACTCATCGTCTTTGACTTTCTGAGTCACGGTAGACATAAGACAAAGTCAAGTTATAAAGGAGTAAAATTAATTTGTTTGTAACGATTTTTTCAAACAAGTTCTTTTGGGAAACAAAGATTATGAAAAAGGATAGTTTAGAAAAGTCTCTGCCCGTCATGTCATATGCTGGCTCAATGGATGTCCTTTATTTGATGCTTTGATGTTTCTGACATATTGCTGACGGACTCTGAAGATCTTTTGTTATCCTTGCTCTGAGAAACCTGTCACAGCTGAGGATCCACCCGTCTTGGATTGGGAATTTTGAAGTGGACTCTTGAGTGAAACTTGATGGAAATTTTGAGGTCCTCCTCAAAATTTCTGCCCCAGTTAAAGGTTTCATGATGAATCTTTTCCTATTGGCAAAAGTTTTGATACTCTGTGAGAGTTATGAGATTCCTTCTCGGTATTGTTCTTTCAAAAATCCGTCACAGCTGGGGATTAATCTCCCTCGGACTCTGTTATAATTGGGGATTTTTGGAGTAGATTCTGATCTCTCAGTCATGGGGAAATTCTTTGGAGTTTGTTTATGAACTCTTCGAATAAAGCTTTTGTGGAAATTTTAAGGTCTTCCTCAAAATTTCTGCCCCAGTTAAGGTTTGCGATGAATCTCATTCCATTGGAAAGGGACTTGAGACTCTGTGGGGATTACAAGATTCTTTCTTGATATTTATTTCAGTTGCTCTTCGGCATATTCTATATTCTTGCTTACTGGAGATTGATCTTTGCCTTCTGAATTTTCGAGATTCCTTTCTCAAAAATTCTTCCCCAGTTTCCATTTCCTGGGAGATATGACTGAGGAATTGTGGTGCCTACATATCCTGTTGAGGTAGGAATCAGGTCAAATGTAGTTCCCACACTTGAAGTGGGAGAATGTCATAAATAAAGAAAGGGGTGACCGAAGCCGACAAAGGCCTCCTACGTATCTCATTCTTGAGAATTCAGGTCAAACGTAGTTCAAGATAGGAAAGGGAAAGATAGATTTTCCTAAGGGGTTGACCAAAGCCGACACAGGTCGCCTACGTATCTCATTCTTTAGAATTCAGGTCAGACGTAATTCAAGATAGGAAGTGGAAAGATAGATTTTCCTAAGGGGTTGATCGAAGCTGACACAGGCCGCCTACGTATCTCATTCTTGAGAATTCAGGTTATACGTAGTTCTAGATAGGAAGAGGAAAGATAAATTTTCCTAAGGGGTTGACCAATGCCGACACAGGTCGCCTACGTATCTCATTCTTGAGAATTTAGGTCAAACGTAGTTAGTAGATAGGAAGAGGAAAGATAGATTTTCCTAAGGGGTTGACCGAAGCCGACACAGACCGCCTACGTATCTCATTCTTGAGAATTCAGGTCAAACGTAGTTCGTATATAGAGGATAGGGATATTTTTGAACTACTACAATGCATAAAATCGATTACAATCAGGAAATGCGATAATTAGGAAAGAAAATGAAGGAAAAACTATCTTCAGGCATAGTATTTCTTCACAGCATCGGAGTTGATTGGCTTGGGCCACACTTGGCCATCTATCTCGGACAAAATCAAGGCTTCTCCTGATAACACTTTGTGGATGACGTATGATCTTTGTTGATTAAGTGCAAACTTTCCTTTGTATTATGGGAGGGAAGGATTAATTATCCATTCCCTGGATTAAATTCTGGATTGACCAATAAATTTTGAGAGATGATATTTGTACTCATTCTTATCCTATTATTGTAGGACTAGTCAAAGATATTGGTGTATGGGTCGAGCAGAGTGATAAGTTCTTTCTTTTGTGCTTTTGACAAATTTACATTGACACTGATTTCTTCAACTTGACCATCATTTCCCAGATTAACTACCTCAATCCCTTCCTGGTGGGGCTTTTCCTGTTCTTCAAAGTTCTTAGACTTCTTGGTTGTTCGTTCCAGGACCATGATTTCTTCAACACACCCTTCAAAATCTTTGTCGTCTAGCTTGGATTGTTCGTTAAGCTCTTGACATGACATGACATGACAGTGGCAGATTTTAACTTATTATTACTGAAACCATAAACAAAACAAGTTAGATGGTACCAAGTAAACACAAATAATTTTGAACAGTAAATGTTTTCAAAATAAGGAGGCTTTCTTTGAAATCCAAAATATTTGCAAACTATGGCTATCACCTACATGAATTATGAGTCTGTACCTTTTGGAAAACGGTAAAATAGTATGAGGAAATGGAAAACATAAAGGGGTGGGTCGCGGAGCCTCATCTGGACCATCACCGATTTTTCATAAAGCAGAGTCTTTGTCTACCCAGCCAAGTAGAGAGTCACGAGGGGAGTTGCGACCCAATTCTATAGCTTTTCATCGGGCTTGGCATTTCTTATCATGATTGTTTCGGGGATAGCATCGCATTCCTCAAACAAATTCCTATTCCATCCTCTAACCCGTCGCTTGGGGAAATAATACGCACTGGGAATGACTGACATAGGCGAAGTAACAACTTTGGCTGTCCTGACTGCTTCTCCGCCTTGTCTTCTTGGACTACATACTTCAACCCATGCTTGGTCAGCTTTCCAGGGATGCTTATTGGCTCAGTCATACCATCAGAACTATTGCCTAATCCGAGACCTAGTTCATATCCACTCACCAGTATCGCGGTTGCGAGCATGTTATAGATAGGTGGCATGGGGTTTTGAGGAGCAAGATCCTCTCCCATGGCATTGAAAATCTCTATGGTGTAGAAATCGCTTCCTTTTGGGACTTCTTCATTCACAGGGACACAACCATTAATGTGCAAGGACTTATTGCGCATTAACCTTTCAAAGGGTAGCTCAACAATACTTAAAGTAACTATAACTTTTTATGGCATTTCCTGCTTTTTAGGGCTAAACGGCACTATTGACTTGCCCACAACCCATTCTTCATTGACCTCTATCATGTTAATAGTGGCTCCTCTGTGATTCGGGAGCGGGTTATTATTAACATTGATCGGTGTTGTTTGTAGTGTGACCACTCTTTGATCAATCAAATCCTGAATTTTGTGTATCAGGTTAATGCAATCTTTGGTATCATTTCCGACTCCTCCAGAATGATAAGCATAATATCGGTCAGCCCTGAAGAAATGCGAGTCAGGATTGCCTGGTTTAGGTTGTATGGGCTGAATAAATCCAGCAGCCTTCAATCACTCATATAACTGAGTTCTGGTTTCAGCCAATTGGGTGAAAGTTCGAGGATCTTTCTTTTCCAAATTAGGGTGAGGGAGATTGATATTAGCGGGAGACAGAAACTGGTGATTATCCTAGTTCTCGGGAGCCTTTTGATACACTTGAAAGTTTTGGGGAGGAGCTTGGTAAATGGGCTGCATATCTGATTGTGGAGTTTGGTAAATGGGTTGCAAGTTTGGTTATGGGGTTTGGTATATGGGCTGAGTATAGAAAATAGGTTAAGGGTTTTGTGGAGATGGGGGAGGGGTTATTGGAACAATTGATTTTTAATAGTTGGCCCCAAAAGGTTTTTGCGATCTCGAGCTAGGACTGGAGGATACCGAAGACAATTCTTCCCTCTTCTTCTTAGGAAATCCAGCCGATCCTGAGGATGCAGAAGCTTCATACGCAGACCTTCTTCCACAATTTCACCAATCTTAACTAGATTAGCGAACGTGCTTTAACCGCTAATATCATTTTATCGTAAAACTTTGACTCTTGTGAGCGCATAAACACCGCGTTTATTTCTTCTTCTGTCATGGGAGGCCGAACTCTCGCCGCCTCCTTTCTCCAATGATAGGCATAGTCCCTGAAGTGTTAGTTCAATTTTTGCCTGATGCGCCTTAGAGAGTATCGATCTGGGATGACTTTCACATTGTACGCAAACCTTTAAGCAAAGTCTCTGGCTAGGTCACTCCACCTAGACCACTTCTTCAATTCCTGAGAAGTGAACCACTCCAAAGCCTCTCCACTCAGACTTCGACTGAACAACCTTATTAATAGAGCATCATTTTTTTTGGCATCGACCATCTGATCACTATAGCTACCTAAATGGCCTTCAGGATTTCTGACACCGTTGAAGGTTTCGAACTTGGAAATCTTGAATTCGTATGGCAGGTCCATCTCCGGATGGATACAAAGATCATTATAGTTGTAGCCTTTCTCGTAGGATAAACCTCAAAACTCCTTGATCCTAGCTATCTCTTCTTTCATTTGTGCCATGTCAGACTCATGGTTTTTCTCTGTGGCCCTCAACTCTTTCTCTTTCTCCTCATAGTGATCAAGCTCAGGGGTTTCTTGGAGAGTGGTGTATGGTTCTACCATAGCATGAAAAGTGGTTGGCGGCATATATTGGGTAGGTGAAGGCTGGACATGTGGGATGGCATTTGGATACATGGGGGTATAATTATGTGGGTTAGTGACATTGGGATGATTATTCTGGGAGTTGTAGGCATTTGATTGCGTATTTTGATAGCTTGTAGTCACTTGGATTTTTACTCTGGTTTGTATGCTGGATAGGAGGATTATGAATTTGATAGGAGGATCCGATATGAGAGGGATTACTAGAGGGAAGTTCATTGGAAGGTCTAGGTGCGGAGGCAGGAGGGATATTTCCTGGATGATTTTTAGTTAACGGGGAATTGAGCGAAGGGATTTGGAGAGGAGGCTGAGCGGTGCCCAGGTTTGGAGTGTTAGTGGCAATAGCCAAGCTAGCTATATCCTTGGCTTTCTATACCTCTTCTTGCATTTTCTCTAGCTTTTTTTCCAGTTCGGCAATCATTTCACTCTGTTTAGTGATAACATTATCTCTCACGGTCAAGGCGTTCTCTTCCTCGCGATCAATCATTTTATCCTTATCAAAGCGAGGGTTAAAGGAGGAATCTATGTGTGCCTTTGAGCGAGTGAAGTAGGGATGTTCGACAAGTTTTGCCAACACAGATTAATTTCTATTACCTATTGAAGTAATAACAACTCATAGGCCGAAATGTTAGATCACGTTATTGATAAACAATACAAGATATTCGATCGGGAAGAAACTCATAAAGTTGCTTTTTATCAAGGCAAATTGATCCACGAATATTTATTGGCTCGAGGGTTCGACGGACATGATCGATTTTGGGGTAGGTAGATGCTATTAGGAGATTTGACTTGTCGAGTTATCATCTTCTGATGCTTGTCCTATAGCCCTTGATGTGTCTTCTGAATTTTTCAGCATTTTTGTCAAACTGGGGAAATGAAAATTTCTGTAATTTGGATAAGGCAGGTTCGTTCTCCGCGCAAGACTTAAAAGGGTTTTAAGAAGTCTTTGAATTTTTTTAGGGAAATTTGAAGAACTGCAAGAGCGATTTTGTGTAGTGGGCTTTATATTTTGCTTACTGTGTTCGAGAAAATTTTGGCACGGAATGGAGCAATTTTCCTTGATTCAAGCAACACACATAGCACATAAGACAGTTATATCACATAACAGTTCATAGCGCGTCCTATACGGATATGTGACCTTTTATGCCAAATGTAGGCCTAACGAATTAAAGGATGTTTATCTCATTTGTAAACATTCCATTGCCCATAAATATATTTATACATATTGATTAAATAAAATGGGGGTACAAAATTGCGGGAAAAGAAATGTACATCAAAATCAGTCCCACGCAGGGGTACAATTCTAAACTAGGCCGTCGTGATTGGTTCTTCGTTCTCAAACTTCTTGGACTTCTTGCAAATTCTGAATGCCTTTCGGATGACAATATTCAAAAACAAAAGACTATCTAAATGTATCCCAATCCCGAGGGAAAATGGTTTGTACAACTCGACATCACATCCTTCAATTGAGCACGTAGGAGATGATTGTTCTTTCCTGCCGTGGGCACTTTCAAACTCAAGGTGGTCTTGCTAATGGACTTAATATCCCTTGGATATCAAGACACCTTAGGTCAATGCCTATTTTGGGATTTGTTTTCGCTCTATCCTGGGTTTCTAGAATAGATTTCGAAATTGACCAAGAACCCGGGCGGACAACCAGGGCTAAAACAACAAGGGACCGTTAACCGACCGCGGGTCAACCACTTCACTCGTCTGTTTTGAAAATCATGTGTTTTGTCAAGAACGATTGCAAATACTTACATAATCTCCTTTTTACCCCTAATGCATTCTTATGCTTTGCCAAGAGAGGCGGAAAATGCCATGAACAATTTATATTTTGTGAAAAAGTAAACAAATAAGGAAAGCAATAAAGTTACTAATTATTACAATCTGAATAGTTAGTCAAATAAGTTAGTTTCAAACAATAAGGTTAGAGCCTAGTTGAATTATCCTTAGCAGAGTCTCCATTTTTGTTTTCGGGAAAAAATGACTCGTATCGAAAATCATTTCGAAAATCTAGTTTAAAGTTTCAAAATATTTTCAATGTAAAAGCAAAAGTCGCCACTTAGTTTTATAAAAGGAAAACCGAGAAAAAACTTAAGAAAAATCTTTAAAATCTAAAACAGATAAAGACTTTAAAAATTAAAGAGATTTTGGGTAAGAGGTTCCTATTAATGTTTCAAGAAGGTTTTTAAGGCATTCGAAACATCTGCTAACTCGCGATTATCCAAACTTGTTTGAAAACAACTTATTTTGACTAACTTTTGAAAAGATCTTGTTTTGATTAACTCGAGAAAACTCATCTTGTTTTTAACTTGATTTAGGAAACATGGTAAATATAACTTAATGAAAAATCCATTCTCAATCTTAGAATTGAAGATATATGAAGAGTTGTTTTTAAAAGAAGACATGTTGGCGTTTTGACAGTTTAAAAGACACAGTATGCTAATTGCCTTTACATGAAGAAAAATAGAGTGATTAAAGAAACAATTACCTAGAATATTTACTCTTTAGGGATAGACCAACTAAGTTTAAAGTGTCAGTCCAAATTAATTACAATTAATTCTAACTAAGCAGTTAAAGAGCCAAAAGTATAATTAAGCCATTGGCTTAATTTAAACCTGTCCTAGAATCTAATTTGTGGGCCCTCTTTAGGCCCACCGCCATTCAATTTGGACTTTAGTCCAATTCTGCCTGCTATTCATTTGGGGCTGACTACTGTGTTGTATTGTACATGGACTTCAGCTCAATTTTCGAACTTAGTCCATTTTGGACTTATGTAGCTGCTAGTGCAAATCTTATGGGCTTGGCCCATTTCTTCTCTTCAACTGAATATTGTTTCCATGCTTCATCCCTTTAGGACTTGGGTAGATTGACTCGACGATGTTGGGCCTGGACCAACGAGGTAATGTAGGAGATAAGAGTCCAAGCGGACTCACAATGTCACATGTCATAAGAAAAAAAGAGAAATAAGAATTAGAAGAAAACTTGGTAATTAAGAGTATCTATTGTATGCTTTCAATCTTTAAACCAGAAAAGAATAAACACAGCTTGATTGTGTTAAGGGACCAAATGCATGGAACAAAGAATCATAACAGGAACAATACATGTTTGTACATTTTCTGTAGATTCATTGTCTAACAAATATGACGACCAACGGTGACTCATACACATATTCTAGCTATAACTACTTCAAGATCGATTATTTCGGATTCCATTTTAATAGACCAGTCTAATTAAACATAGAATCATGCAATCGAATGTAGTTTATAGGATGGGGAGAGTAAAACAAGTGGCTCATGTTTAACAGTTGACATGCTGCAATGAGAAAGAAGAAGAGGAAACATATGGCAAGAACTACTTCTTAGATCAAATAGTTAGTGCTTGGAATACAAATATGAAAGAAATATTTTGAGGAAAATGACAGAAATCAATCAAACATGATCCACATTCATTTTTTCCTCTCATGGCTAATTTCAGACAATAAGTTGGAAGATTAAACATACTTTGAGAAAGATAGGAAGACAGGTTTCACACTTAAATAACTAGGCTCGAAACTAATGCTCTTTTTAACGAATGACCTATTCAAATCCAATTTGATAATCATAGAAATGCATAAAAGGTTTAGGCATACGAAACATGAGATATGGTCTAATTAAGACAACAAACCACTGATTTAAAGAAAATACGATCATGCTTGGCCAATGAACACATATTCACAAAAGTTCAAACTTTCAGCTTAAACACTTAAACAAAGCTATCCATATTTAGTCGAATTCACCATTTTAGAACTAAGGGACATGGATCAGGCAAAGAAAGAAAAAGATCAAATAAACTCCTTCTACGAAGGACCCTAACTGATTGTAATTAGAAATTATATATCTAAATGCATAGGCGCTTGTCTAAAATGCTCAAATCTAGCAAGTTAGTTCAAATCCTAGGAATCATAAACAACTAGCATTATGAATTGCTAAAACAGATAACATAACCAAATATGCCTCCCCCCAAAAGAAAATCTTCAACCAACTCAAATTAACGATAAGAGGATTGGGGGGAGTTAGGAATGCAGCCGAGTTTTCAACATAGAGCCCGCCTACATATCCCAAGACTTTTGGGAATCACGCTGCTTGTAGTTTGACTCAATCGGTGGAAAAGGTAATCTTTATGTTAAGACAATCTTTTGCTCGAGATGAGTGACGAATAATTTGAGTTATAGAAAAGAGGCTTGTAACCTCTCAACTATGAATGTGGTGCACTTCACACCCATAAATAAGATTTTACGTGGATCTAATTTCTAAAGCTCGAGGTGTATTGTCACTCGGATTTTGAAAAGAAGGAATATTGCTTCCAGTGTGAGTTCAGAAAATACTCTGGATGTGAAACTAAGACCCAAAGATAGAAAAAACCCACATGCCTTCTGAAAGGGGTGTGGTTTGATGGCGGTGGTAGTCGTTCCTCAGCTCACGTCTAAAGAGTTTGGTATTCCTCTTCGGACTATGTCCCAGTTTGCTGCTAAGAAAAAGCTCCACGTTGTGATGCATCCTATTTGGTATAGTCCGCACCTGTGGTTTTGCTTTGAGAATTTCATCCTTCTCGGATGCTCTCGACAACATCTCGAAACAAAATTGTTAGTAGTAACATAATTCCACTTGGAGAGGTAATTTCTTGGCCATACCTCGTCCTTGGGTTATGTTAGAATCTTAGGTTGTGACATCTTTTTGATGTGCTTTTCTACCTTTTATTCTGAATTGAGATTTTCATCCTCTCGGATGTTCTCGGTAATATTTGAAACAAAACAAGATGGTTAGTAGTAAAGTAATTCAATGGAGAAAGATAGCTTTGTACCTCGTTTTCCCATTTGTCGCTTTTGAAGCAGATGTCATCTTTTCCTGTCTTTGTCTTAGGAAATGGAGACTTTCATGACAATCAAACGTGATAGCCATCGTAGCTATCAGATTGGGTTGCCTTTGTGGCGATCTTTGAATTAGGCGACCTTTGTGGCAATTTGATGTGATGGTCCTTGCAACCATTTGTGGCATTCTCTTGAACGTGATAACCTTTGTGGCTTTTGACAGTAGTCTTTGCATATGCCTTTAGGGTAAATCTTGTGCATCATCCATATCGACGTGAATAATAATTATTCCCTGAATTGTTAGGCTTTGGGTAATCTAGCACATCACCGACTTTAGATAGAGGCGGCTTACAGATGCCTTTACCTTGTCAACTATGATTAATCTTGCACATCATCCGACTTTGGATAGAGGCGGCTCACAGATGTCCTTCGAATTGCTAATTTTTGGGTAATCCTTCACTTTTATCTGATCTTGGATATAATGCTACTTACATATTTCCCTTGAATTGATAGCCTTTGGGTAGTCCTGCATAATATCAACGTGAATATGTCACAACTTATAGATAACCCTTGGACTGTCAATTCTTCGGTAGTCTTGTACTTCATCCAATTTTGGATATTATTGCGACTTACGCATTACCCTTGAACTTTCAATCTTCAGGTGATCTTGCGCACTATCCGATTTCAGATATCGCTGCGTCTTACAGATAACTCTTAGACTATCAAGCTTCGGGAAATCTTGCACACTATCTGGTTTTAGATATAACTGTGACTTATAGATGACCTTTGGTCTTCCAATTTGGGGAAATTCAGTTCATCGTCCGATTAGGATGGCGTCTTATAGACATCCCTCGGACTATATGCTTTTGACCTCGATGGCAAGTGGTATTTTATTATCGAGGGGTGATAAGGCCTTTGCCACATGATCAAATAGAGCTGCATCTTCTGGCGCTCGATGCTCTTTTATGTATAAGCATACTTTAGAGCAAGACTTTGTTGTCTCAAATAAGGGTGCATAAATATCCTTGATGTTAGACTCCTTAATCTTACGCGATGTTGGATATGAATATGCTGAATGCTAGATTTGGCATAATACAGGAGCAAATATACCCTCAACGTCAGATTCTTTTGTCCTACACGATATCAGATATAAATATGTTGAATGCCAGACTTGGAATAACACAGGAGTAAATATACCCTCAACGTCATACTCCTCTGTCTTACACGATATCAGATATAAATATGTTGAATGCCAGATTTGGCATAATAAAGGAGCAAATATACCCTCAATGTCAGACTCCTCCATCTTACGCGATAATTGATATAAATATGGTGAATGCCAGATTTGGCATAATATACGAGCAAATATACCCTCAACGTTTGACTCCTCCATCTTACGCGATATCGGATATAAATATGACGAATGCCAAATTTGGCATAATAAAGAAGCGAATATACCCTCAACGTCAGACTCATCTGTCTTACGCGATATAGGATATAAGCATACTGAGTGCCAGACTTGGCATAATGAATGATGATAATGATAATGAAGATAATGATATCTTCAATGTTAGACTCCACCATCTTACGCTATCTCAGATATAAGCATGCTGAGGGTTGATCCTGCGCAGCAAGTGCAACTAAGGGACTCCTATGAATGTCATCCTCTTTGAAACCGACCGGTAGAGGGACATAATACTCACAACGAATATATCTGCGGTATTAATGATGATGATGGTCCTCTTGACATGGTCCTCGCGACATGCAAATATGATGGCCCTCATGGCATGGTCCTCTCGACATGCAAATATGACATGGACCTCTTGGCATAGTCCTCTCGACATGGTCCTCGCGACATGCAAATATGATAATAATGTAGATGATCATGCAATGGCATGCATAGCAGCTGCAGAAAACATCACCTTTGGTTTTTATGTTGTCCTGTTGACTTTTATGTGTGTACCTGTGCTCAAGGCAAATAATTAGTAGACACAACATCGCTTTTACTAGCGACCACAGTCATACTTGAAAAACTTTAAAGACAACGTTTATGAAGCTAATCAAAACAACTTTTCTTTCAAATGTGAATGAAATGGTCATGCCCATTTTTGGGGACAGCCATAAGTACCATTTTCGAACATTGTCTGTTCGTGGTGATTTCTGACTTGCTGGGGATTGGCATAGAACGTTGCTGATCTCTCATTTGGTGTCCTAATTTTGAACCTGACCAAAATGTCCTGATTTGCTTGGGGAATTGAGGATACTGTCAATCTCTCTTTGTCCAGTAGTTTCTGTGAACTACAATAGAGTTTGTCCATTCTAAGCGTTTTCGCCTCTGTCGGCTTTACCCACCGTTTTGGCTTTTATCGCCAAATTTTGGGGCATTTAGTCTTGTTGCGTTTCTTTAAATGTGTTGAATAATGAAGGGCTTTCACCGATCTCTATCATACTTTTTAGGATAAGCCACATCCACAAAAAAATTATTAATTTTTGGTGAAACTGATCTGTGTTAACCTCCTTCGATCTTCTGCTCCTTGCTTTGTCTTTGCTGGGTGCTCTCCACTCTCGGGCACTCATTGTCTTCGAATTTTTGAGTCACGGTAGATATAAGATAAAGTCAAGTTATAAAGGAGTAAAATTAATTTGTTTGTAAAGATTTTTTCAAACAAGTTCTTTTGGGAAACAAAGATTCTGAAAAAGGATAGTTTAGAAAAGTATCTGCCTGTCATGTCATATGCTGGCTCAACGAATGTACTTTATTCGATACCTTGATGTTTCTGACATATTGCTGACGGACTCTAAAGATCTTTTGTTATCCTAGCTGAGGAGTTCATAAATGTTTTTTCGAGAAATCTGTCACAGCTGAGGATCCACCCATCTCGGATTGGAGATTTTGAAGTGGACTCTTGAGTGAAACTTGATGGAAATTTTGAGGTCCTCCTCAAAATTTATGCCCCAATTAAAGGTTTCATGATGAATCTTGTCCCATTGGAGAGAGTTTTGACACTCTGTGAGAGTTATGAGATTCCTTCTCGGGATTGTTCTTTCAAAAATCCATCACAACTGGGGATTAATCTCCCTCGGACTTTGTTACAATTGGGGATTTTTGGAGTAGATTCTGATCTCTCGGTCATTGGGAAATTCTTCGGAGTTTATTTATGAACTCTTCGAATAAAGATTTTGTGGAAATTTTAAGGTCTTCCTCAAATTTTCTGCCCCAGTTAAGGTTTGCGATGAATCTCATTCCATTGGCAAGGGACTTGAGACTCTATGGGGATTATAAGATTCTTTCTTGATATTTATTTCAGTTGCTCTTCGGCATATTCTGTATTCTTGCTTGCTTGAGATTGATCTTTGCCTTCTGAATTTTTGAGACTCCTTTCTCGAAAATTCTTCCCCAGTTTCCATTTCCTGAGCGATATGACCGAGCCATTATGGCACCTACGTATCGCGTTGAGGCAGGAATCAGGTCAAACATAGTTCCCACACTCGAAGTGGGAGAATGTCAGAAATAAAGAAAGGGGTGACCGAAGCTGACAAAGGCCACCTACGTACCTCATTCTTGAGAATTCAAGTCAAACATAGTTCAAGATAGGAAAGGGAAAGATAGATTTTCCTAAGGGGTTGACCAAAGACGACACAGGCCGCCTACTTATCTCATTCTTGAGAATTCTGGTCAGACGTAGTTCAAGATAGGAAGAGGAAAGAAAGATTTTCCTAAGGGGTTGACCGAAGCCGACACAGGCCGCCTACGTATCTCATTCTTGAGATTTCAGGTCAGACGTAGTTCAACATAGGAAGAGGAAAGAAAGATTTTTCTAAGGGGTTGACCGAAGCCGACACAGGCCGCCTACGTATCTCATTCTTGAGAATTTAGGTTAAACGTAGTTCGTAGATAGGAAGTGGAAAGATAGATTTTCCTAAGGGGTTGACCGAAGCCGACAATTAGACGATACCATTACTTCAATCACATCGTGACACGCATATAAAAAGAACTCGATTAAGCCTAGAATCGACATTGTTACTAACGCCATGGTAAACACTTCCCTAGTTCATGCTCCTATTGATTATTTCGCATACATTATTGTTTGTTTTGTTTACAATTTGATCACAAAAAACCCCCCTTTTTACCGGAAACTATTGACTATTAGTTATCTAATTCACTAACGACTTAATCTTCACCATATTCCTTGTGGGATTCGACCCCAACCTTTGTTGGGTTCTATATTTGACTACGACCGCTTACGCTTCGTTAATTTGAGGTGTAGTTTGGGTGTTATCACCCACCTACATATCTCATTCTTTAGACTTCAGGTCAAATGTAGTTTGTATATAGAGGATAGCGATATTTTTGAGCTACTACAAAGCTTAAAAATGATTACAATCAGGAAATGTGATTATAAGGAAAGAAAATGAAGGAAAAACTATCTTCGGGCATAGTATTTCTTCATAGCATCAGAGTTGATTGGCTTGGGCCACACTTGTCGATCAATCTCAGACAAAATCAAGGCTTCTCCTAATAACACTTTGTGGATGACGTATGGTCTTTGTCCATTAAGTGCAAACTTTCCTTTGTCTTACGGGAGGGAAGGATTAATTGTCCATTCACTGGATTGAATTCTGGATTGACCAATAAATTTTGAGAGATGATGTTTGTACTCATTCTTGTCCTAATATTGTAGGACCAGTCAAAGATATCAGTGTATGGATCAAGCAGATTGATAAGTTCTTTTTGTGCTTTTGACAAATGAACACCGACACTGATTTCTTCAACTTGACTGTTATTTCCCAGATTAACTACCTCAATCCCTTCTAGGTGGGGCTTTTATTGGTCTTCAAAGTTCTTAGACTTCTTAGTTGTTCGTTCCAGGACAATGATTTCTTCAACACACCCTTCAAAATCTTTGTTGTCTAGCTCGGCTTGTTCGTTAAGCTCTTGACATGACATGACAGTGGAAGATTTTAACTTATTATTACTGAAACCATAAACGAAACAAGTTAGATGGTACCAAGTAAACACAAATAATTTTGAATAGTAAATGTTTTCAAAATAAGGAGGCTTTCTTTGAAATCCAAAATATTTGTAAACTATGGCTATAACCCGCATGAATTACGAGTCTGTGACTTTTGGAAAACGGTAAAATACTATGAGGAAATGGAAAACATAAAGGGGTGGGTCGGGGAGCCTCATCCGGACCATCACTGATTTTTCATAAAGCATAGTCTTTGTCTACCCAGTCGAGTGGAGAGTCACAAGGGGAGTTGCGACCCAATTCTGTAGCTTTCATCGGGCTTGGCATCGCTTATCATGATTGTTTCAGGGATATCATCGCAATCCTCAAACAAATATCCTATTCCATCCTCTAACCCGTCGCTTGGGGAAAAAATACGCACTGGGAATGACTGACATAGGCAAAGTAACAACTTTGGCAGTCCTGACTGCCTCTTCGCCTTGTCTTCTTGTACTACATACTTCAACCCATGCTTGGTCAGCTTTCCAGGGATGCTTATTGGCTCAGTCATACCATCAGAACTATTGCCTAATCCGAGACCTAGTTCATATCTGCTCACTAGTATCGCAATTGCGAGCACGTTATAGATAGGTGGCATGGGGTTTTGAGGAGCAAGATCCTCTCCCATGGCATTGACAATCTCTAAAGTGTAGAAATCGCTTCCTTTTGGGACTTTTTCAGTCACAGGGACACAAACATTAACGTGCAAGGCCTTATTGTGCATTAACCCTTTAAATGGTAGCTCAACAATACTTAAATTAGCTATAACTTTTTCTGGCATTTCCTTCTTTTTAGGGCTAAATGTCACTATTGACTTGCCCACAACCCATTCTTCATTGACCTCTATCATGTTAATAGTGGCTCCTCCGTAATTCAGGAGCGGGTTGTTATTAACATTGATCGATGCTATTTGTAGTGTGACCACTCTTTGATCAATTAAATCTTGAATTTTGTGTCTTAGGTTAATGAAATCTTCGGTATCATGTCCGACTCCTATGGAATGATAAGCACAATGTCGGTCAGCCTTGAAGAAAAGCGAGTCAGGATTTCCTGGTTTAGGTTGTATGGGCTGAATAAATCCAGTATCCTTCAATCCATTATATAATTGAGTTCTGGTTTCAGCTAATTGGGTGAAAGTTCGAGGAGATTTCTTTTCCAAATTAGGGAGAGGGAGATTGATATTAGCGGGAGACGGAACCTGGCAATTATCCTGGTTCTCGGGAGCGTTTTGATACACTTGAAAGTTTTAGGGAGGAGCTTGGTAAATGGGCTGCATATCTGATTGTGGAGTTTGGTAAATGGGTTGCAAGTTTTGTTTTGGGGCTTGGTAAATGGGCTGAGTATAGAAAACAGGTTGAGGGTATTGTGGAGCTGGGGGAGGGGTTGTTGGAACAAGTGATTTTTTATAGTTGGTCCCAAAAGGTTTTTGCGATCTCGGGCTAGGACACGAGGATACTGAAGACACTTCTTCCCTCTTCTTCTTGGGAAATCCTGCCGATCCTGAGGATGCAAAAGCTTCGCTACGCAGACCTTCTTCCACAATTTCACCAATCTTAACTAGATCAGCGAATGGTGCTTTAACCGCTGATATCATTTTATCGTAAAACTCCAACTCCTGTGAGAACATATACACCGCGCTTATTTATTCTTCTATCATGGGAGGTCGAACTCTCACCGCCTCTTTTATCCACTGGTAGGCATAGTCCCTGAAGTTTTCATTCGATTTTTTCCTGATGCGCCCTAGAGAGTATCAATCTAGGATGACTTCCACATTATATGCAAACCTTTGAGCGAAGTCTCTAGCTAGATCACTCCACCTAGACCACTTCTTCAATTCCTGAGAGGTGAACCACTCCAAAGCCTCTCCGCTCAGACTTCGACTGAACAACCTCATTAATAGAGCATCGTTTTTTCTGGCACCGACCATCTGATCACAATAGCTTCTTAAATGGGCTTCAGGATTTCCGACACCATTGAAGGTTTCGAACTTGGGAATCTTGAATTCGTATGGCAGGTCCATCTCCGGATGGATACATAGATCATCATAGTCGTAGCCTTTCTCATAGGATAAACCTTGAAACTCCTTGATCCTGGCTATCTCTTCTTTTATTTGTGCCATGTTAGACTCATGTTTTTTCTCTGTGGCCCTCAACTCTTTCTCTTTCTCCTTGTAGTGATCAAGCTCGGGGCTTTCTTGGAGAGTGATGTATAGTTCTACCATAACGTGAAAAGTGGTTGGCATCATATATTGGGTAGGTGAAGGCTGGACATGTGGGATGGCATTTGGATATGTGGGGGTATAATTATGTGGGTTAGTGACGTTGGGATGATTATTCTGGGAGTGTTAGGCATTTGGTTGCGTATTTTGATAGCTTGTAGGCACTTGGATTGTTACTTTGGTTGGTATGCTGGATAGGAGGAGTATGAATTTGATAGGAGGACCGATATGAGGGGGATTACTGGAGAGAAGTTCGTTGGAAGGTCTAGGTGCGGAGGCAGAAGGGATATTTCCTGGATGATTTTCAGTTAACGGGTAATTGAGCAGAGGGATTTGGAGAGGAGGCTGAGCGGTGCCCAAGTTTGGAGTGTTAGCGGGAATAGCCAACCTAGCTATATCCTTGGCTTTCTGTACCTCTTCTTGCATTTTCTCTAGCTTTTTTGCCAGTTTGGCAATCATTTCACTCTGTTCAGTGATAACATTGTCTTTCACGGTTAAGGCGTTCTCTTCCTCACTATCAATCATTTTATCCTTATCGAAGCGAGGGTTAAAGAAGGAATCTATGTGTGCCTTTGAGCGAGTGAAGTAGGGATGTTCAACCAGTTTTGCCAACACAGATCAATTTTGATTACCTGTTGAAGTAAAAACAACTCAAAGGCCGATATGTTAGATCACGTTAGTGATAAACAATACAAGATATTCGACCGGGAAGAAACACATAAGTTGCTTTTATCAAGAAAAATCGATCCACGGGTATTTATTGGCTCGAGGGTTCGACGGACATGATCGATTTTGGGATAGGTAGATTCTATCAGGAGATTTGACTTGTTGAGTCATCATCTTCTGATGCCTGTGCTATAGCCCTTGATGTGTCTTCTGAATATTTTGGCATTTTTGTGAAAGTGGGGAAATGAAAATTTCTTAAATTTGGATAAGGCAAGTTCGTTCTCCGAGCAAGACTTAAAAGGGTTTTAAGAAGTCTTTGAATTTTTCTAGGGAAATTTGAAGAACTCCAAGAGCAATTTTGTGTAGTGGGCTTTATATTTTGCTTACTGTGTTCTAGAAAATTTCAGCACGGAATGGACCAATTTTCCTTGATTCAAGCAAGACACATAGCACATAAGACAGTTATATCACATAACAGTTCATAGCACGTCCTATATGGATATGTGACCTTTTATGCCAAAGGTAGGCCTAACGAATTGAAGAATGTGTATCTCATTTGTAAACGTTCCATTGCCCCTAAATATATTTATACATATTGATTAAATAAAATAGGGGTACAAAATTGCGGGAAAAGAAATGTACATCAAAATCAGTCCCACGCAGGGGTACAATTCTAAACTAGGCCGTCGTGATTGGTTCTTCGTTCTCGAACTTCTTGGACTTCTTGCAAATTCTGAACGCCTTTCGGATGACAATCTTCAAAAATAAAAGACTATCTAAATGTATCCCAATCTCGAGGGACAATGGTTCGTACAACTCGACATCACATCCTTCAATTGAGCACGTAGGGGATGATTGTTCTTTCAAGCTGTGGGCCCTTTCAAACATAAGGTGGTCTTGCTAATGGACTTAATATCCCTTGGATATCAAGACACCTTAGGTCAATGCCTATTTTGGGATTTGTTTTCGCTCTATCCTGGGTTTCTAGAATAGGTTTTGAAATTAACCGGGAACCCGGGCGGACAACCAAGGCTAAAACAACAAGTGACCGTTAACTACTTCACTCGTCTGTTTTGAAAATTGTGTGTTTTGTCAAGAACGATTGCAAATACTTGCATTATCGCCTTTTTACCCCTAATGCATTCTAATGCTTTGCCAAGAGAGGCGGAAAATGCCATGAACAATTTATATTTTGCGAAAAAGTAAACAAATAAGGAAAGCAATAAAGTTACTAATTATTACAATTTGAATAGTTAGTCAAATAAGTTAGTTGCAAACAATAAGGTTAGAACCTAGTTGAATTATCCTCAGCAGAGTCGCCATTTTTGTTTTTGGGAAAAAATGACTCGTATCGAAAATCATTTCAAAAATCTAGTTTAAAGTTTCAAAACATTTTCAATTTAAAAGCAAGAGTCGACACTTAGTTTTATAAAAGGAAAACCAAGAAAAAAACTTAAGAAAAATCTTTAAAATCTAAAACAGATAAAGACTTTAAAAATTAAAGAGATTTTGGGTAAGAGGTTCCTATTAATGTTTCGAGAAGGTTTTTAAGGCATTCGAAACATCCGCTAACTCGCGGTTATTCAAACTTGTTTGAAAATAACTTATTTTGACAAACTTTTGAAAAGATCTTGTTTTGATTAACTCGAGAAAACTAATCTTGTTTTTAACTTGATTTAGGAAACATGGTAAATATAACTTAATGAAAAATCCATTCCCAATCTTAGAAGTGAAGATATATGAAGAGTTGTTTTTAAATGAAGACATGCTACTGTTTTGACAGTTTAAATGACACAGTATGCTAATTGCCTTTACATGAAGAAAAATAGAGTGATTAAAGAAAAAATTAATCTGAAATGTTTACTCTTTAGGGATAGACCAACTAGGTTTAAAGTGTCAGTCCAAATTAATTATAATTAATTCTAACTAAGCAGTTAAAGAGCTAAAAGTAAAATAATGGCTTAATTTAAACCTGTCCTAGAATCTAATTTGTGGGCCCTCTTTAGGCCCACCGCCGTTTAATTTGGATTTTAGTCCAATTCTGCCTGCTATTCATTTGGGGATGACTATTGCGTTGTATTGTACATGGACTTCAGCCCACTTTTTGAACTTAGTCCATTTTGGACTTATGTAGCTGCTAGTGCAAATCTTATGGGCTTGGCCCATTTCTTCTCTTCAACTGAATATTATTTTCATGCTTCGTCCCTTTAGGACTTGGGTAGATTGACTTGATGATGTTGGGCCTGACCCAACAAGGTAATGCAGGAGAGAAGAGTCCAAGCGGACTCAGAATGTCACATGTCATAAAAAAAAGAGAAATAAGAATTAGAAGAAAACTTGGTAATTAAGTGTATCTATTGTATGCTTTCAATCTTTAAAACAGAAAAGAATAAACACAGCTTGATTGTGTTAAAAGACCAAATGCATGGAACAAAGAATCATAACAGGAACAATACATGTTTGTACATTTTCTGCAGATTCATTGTCTAACAAATATGATGACCAACGGTGACTCATACTCATATTCTAGCTATAACTAGTTCAAGATCGATTATTCTGGATTCCATTTTAATAGACCAGTCTAATTAAACGTATAATCATGAAATCAAATGTAGTTTATAGGACGGGGAGAGTAAAACAAATGGCTCATGTTTAACAGTTGACATGCTGCAATGAGAAAGAGGAAGAGGAAAGATATGGCATGAACTACTTCATAGATCAAATAGTTAATGCTTGGAATACAGAGATGAAAGAAATATTTTGAGGAAAATGACAGAAATCAATCAAACATGATCCACATTCATTTTTTCCTCTCTTGGCTGATTTCAGACAATAAGTTGGAGGATTAAACATACTTTGAGAAAGATAGGAAGACAGGTGTCACACTTAATTTGCTAGGCTCGAAACTAATGCTTTTTTTAACGAATGGCCTATTCAAATCCAATTTGATAATCATAGAAATGCATACAAGGTTTAGGCATACGAAACATGAGATATGGTCTAATTAAGACAACAAACCACTGATTTAAAGAAAATACGATCATACTTGGCCAATGAACACATATTCACAAAAGTTCAAACTTTCAGCTTAAACACATAAACAAAGCTATCCATATTTAGTCGAATTCACCATTTTAGAACTAAGGGACATGGATCAAGCAAAGAAATAAAAAGATCAAATAAACTCCTTCTACGAAGGACCCTAACTGATTGTAATTAGAAATTATATATCTAAATGCATAGGCGCTTGTCTAAAATGCTCAAATCTAGCAAGTTTGTTCAAATCCTAGGAATCATAAGCAACTAGCATGATGAACTGCTAAAACAGAAAACATAACCAAATCTTCCTCCCCCCAAAAGAAAAATCTTCAACCAACTCAAATTAACGATAACATGGTCGTATAACATTCGTGACAAACAGTCCCAAAAGGAAAATCAACATTTTTAGCAAAACCAACAAGAATTAGTAACTAACACAACCTAAAATCTACACACCAGACTATCAACATGGAATTTAAAGACCATACAACTCAACAACAAAACAGCTACTGACTCTCTTATATCACATGAATCCAAACAAGACCAGTCTTAAAACCAACATGATAATTTCCAAAATAATGAAGAAGAAGAACTCGTGCTCACATCATAACCAGCCTAAAACCAGCAGAAACATTTCTAAAAAAAGGATAAGAACAGATAACTCTACATTATGCTACAGAAAAGAGAAGAAAGGGATAATGGGTTCACTTCTTTTGGAGCAGCGAACGGGAACCACGAGCTTCGTCGGAGAGTTTCACCACCGTAAGAATTAGCAACAACTTCGTCAGAGTTTGATTTTAGTATGTTTATATCTAAAAGTTGACTCGGTTGCATAGGATTAGAGAAGTGCTTCTCCAAAATCCTCAAATTTTTCCCCAAGTCAGTTGCCACTACACAATGAAAGGGGAGGGTTATTTATAGGGAAATTTTGGGAGTGAAAGGGGGGGA
The DNA here is from genome assembly GCA_003996215.1 of Jaltomata sinuosa. Taxonomy (NCBI): domain Eukaryota; kingdom Viridiplantae; phylum Streptophyta; class Magnoliopsida; order Solanales; family Solanaceae; genus Jaltomata; species Jaltomata sinuosa. The sequence continues at coordinate 104,952 of QJPP01003107.1, read as the reverse complement.
AAACAAAGGGTAATTCTGGGAAATTCGTTGTGGGAAATTTGAATTCCTCAACGGATAAGCTGGCCGGCAAGGAAATGTTACAAACTCGTACTAATTTCCATGGATTTTACAGAGAAATCGAAACCTGGGCAATTTATGGAATCTTCTCAACTTGATAGCTCAATTTTGGATGGAGTTTTAGATGGCATTTGGGAATTTTAATGGGGTTAGGGGTGTCGTTTTGATGAGCTATTAGGAATGGTACCATCTTGGTACAAATTGTGAGCAGGATTTCGAGGATGGACGATGGAGGGGTGTGGAGTGCTTCCACATCGTCACCCCAGTACCTGTGTGGTACAAACCCTCATTCTAGGCACGCATCTAGGGTACGGAGGAGAGGGAAAACACTGGGGAAATGAGGCGGCGCCTAGGGTTTTCCTGGGTTCGTCATCGTTTTGAAAAGAGAGAAGAAGAAGGGGAGTGTTTGGTTTATGTGCTAAAGAGAATAAAGAAAGGGGAATAAGAGTATAAGGGTGATAATGGTGTGGGCCGATCGGGTCAGCAGATTAGAGGGAAATGGAAGTGGGCTGAGACGAGTATATTTGTTTTGGGCTCGGGTCAGCTGAAGCAAGAGGTGTTATAAGGGTGGTTTAAGTAATGGCCACATATTGCAAAATGTGGCTACTCTTAAATTAATAGGGTAGCCAAATTGAGAGTAAATTGGCAGAATTCGGTTAGGATTTAAATAACTTTACGGATTTACGCTAGGATAGGAATAAAGATGAATTAATTAAAATTAACCATCCAAGCTTCTTTAAACTTAAACAATTTGAGATAAATATTGTATTTAACCCATAATCACCTCATTTAATCAATTATGAAATTAATTATTCAATTAATCTCTAATTTGAAATAATTTGGAGAAAAATCAATCGTTTAATCTTTTAAAAGGATTTTCTTACGAAATTAAACTCTAAAATAGTTCTTAAAGTAAACTTATATAAATTTCACATAATTAAATATGAAAAATATAAATCATTACTCAAAACTATTATAAAGCCAATTTGGAAAATATTTTATCCCTTTTTTACAAAATAATTATTTCAAGAATTGTTTAAAATTCAAAAAAGGCTCTAGATTAGTTTGTAATGTGGAGGGTAAAAATTGAGTGTCAACATCTGGGACTAAGGTTACTCTCACCCCGTCCACTCGGTGCTAAGTACTACTCCCAAAATATGCACATATAGCTCATAATCTCATAAGGGCATACTCTCATGCCAAATCTTGTTTATAAAGCATGAAAACACATCGGGTATCATGCAACTTTCATATCATAGTTCATAAAGCTTAGCATAGCCATAATTCAAAATATGCTTTTCTTTCTAAATTCATACTTGAAGAATTAGGCATGCAATTTCGTAAATACATAGAGGCCATGATATCTAATCATGCCAACTTTCTCTCGAAAACATGTAAATTCATAGTTTCATGCTAGAAATCAATTTTCATGCTTGGGCTTTTTAAACCAATAAGAGAATCATAATCAAATCATGAGTAATCAATAGAAAACCATGAATTTAAACATAGAAGCTGATTTCATAACGTTCCCCAAATTTTAGATCAAAATCCTAATTTTATAAGTTCATAATTTAACATAAGAATTGGGGATTTTGGGCACAAGGGTGAAAGGAACCCATTGTTAAAGACCCACATACCTTGGGTGAAGATAACCCACTTCAATGGAAAAGGCTTAGGAGGCTTGACTTGGAGCTTGGAGACTTGAAGCTTGAGAGGAACTTTTCCCTTTTGGATGAAGAATGAGGAACTTAGAAGAGACATAGGATAATATGGGTGAAAACCCTTATAAAAGTAGTCAAAACGACTTCACTTAGTAGTTAAAAGGGTGGGAAATAACCAAAAAGCCCCTGGGATTTAATTAGAAGAAAGGTGGAAAAATAGTCAACCTCAGTGACCACGAGTGGAGTCTACGACTCGTAGGACTTTTCATGACTCGTGTACTCCTATCATGGGAACTGCTCAAGATTTCAACCTGCAGAAGGTTTTCTACGGTTCAACAGGACGACTCGTGAAAGCTTCCAGGAATCATAAGGCCTAGTCATGGAAGTCAGGGAAACTGACTGACCTATGATCAGCTTCCACGAGTCAACAATACGACGCGTAGAAACTTTTACGAGTCGTGAAAGTGACTTGTGGTTGTCAGTACTGAGGTCGGTCTTCAAGAATGGGATCAAGAGTCACTCTCACGACTCGTGGAACCTTCCACGACTGGTGGACTTGACCCGTGGTCCCTGGAAGTCCAAAATTTTCTGCAAGTCTGAGTTTAAAAAGCTGGATACGTTTCTTGGGTGTTACAACATTAGTTTCTCCTCCAAATAGTGTTAATTTTCCTGCAAAGAAAGAAGAGAAAGAGACAACAAAAAAGGAAATAAGTAGAGGAAAGAGTATTACCTATCGAAGGCAAAATTTGAACCATCTTCAAAGATATAATTTTACAAATTCATAAAACTTTTGATACTAATTTTTATACAAATTTTAATTCTTGGAGTCTTATTTCCAACAAAATAAGAATCTCATGATTTTGACACTCCTACTCTGAGTTATGAATTTTCTGTAACAAATGCTCAAAGCTAAAGAGTCAAACAAGGTCGAATCTGAACCGACTTTGATGAAATATTTGTAGAAATCCATAAATTTTTTGTCTATAATTTGTATAAAAATTATAGTTCTTGGAGTCCTCTTTCAAACCGAATAAGAATCTTGTGATTTTGACACTCCTACTTCGAGTTATGAATATTTCTGCCACAAATACACAAAGCAGAAGAGTCAAGCAATGCAAAATCTAGTGCCAACTTCAAAAAATTATCTATAGCAATTTTGAAGGTGTTAGATTCTGAATTTTGGGATATATTGTAGGTGTTCCTGTATAGTTTCAGTAGAATCAAGTAGATTACAATTTTGGTACTTCACAATTTTTTAAGTGTCATCACGCAATTCTGAAACTATCGGTGTATCAAAATCTAAAGTTGAATTCATAATAACATTTAGAATGATCCCAAAGGTACTAAATTTTAGATTTCGAATATGTTGTATACTTTTGTATTTAGTTTTGGTAGAATTAAGCGGCTCATGATTTTATCATTATTATGTCAATATATAAAAAATTTAGCAAAGTCACACAAATCTGAAATTTTTATCATGATAGAATTTAAAGCTAACTGTGAAAAATCATCTTGAACGATATTGAAGGAGATTAATTGTGAATTTTGAATATGTTGTATATCGAGAAGTCTAGTTTTGGAAATCAAATTGTTCATGATCAACGTTTCTATGAGATGATATGATTTTCTACCACAGATATGCTAAGCTGTAGAAAAGTGATAAAAATCATAAAAAAAAGTAGAAGAAACTATCTTGCATTGTGCTCCCTAGACTCGCGATGCTGTAACTGATGAAAAAATAATAGAGAGAGTCCATCTATTTATAGATGCAATAAGGCGACTAAAATAATTTGATACCAACATGGACTAGGTATTAATTTTCAAAAGGGTTTTAGGAGAGCACCAACGTGGTGGAATTCTAATTCAACTCCTATTCTGCCTGACATCCAAGTTCTACTAGAAATAGAGTTGTCATTGGATTTTTTCATTGCCAATTAATGTGGTGGCGATGAAATTGTGGTTAACATGGATAAGGATTCCAATTCATAATAGTTGTTGCATGAGAAAATTATATAATGCACTTTAATTTGTTCAACGTCGCAATGAGCATGGAAGCCTTGGTTAATTGATTGTTTTACTTGCACGATACTTCAAGCCTAGTCATAGATAAATGATAACCCTGACAAATTCAGAAGAGGGGGCATTTATAATTATTTAAAATTTATTGAATATATAATTCAAAATATATTAAATTCAAGATATATTAGTCTGAACAAATATTATATATTAATATAATTAAATTAATTATTTAAGTATAACAAATATGGATTTAATTAATGACAAATTTCAATGGACTAGTCCATCAAATTGGGCTACAAATCATGAGCCCACATTGCTAATCTCACAATGTCAATATATTCTAGAGGTCCAATTTGGCGCCACATGTCAAATGATGTGGCATTTCAAGTGAAGCGAAGGAGTCAATAGGATCATGCCACATATCCAAATGACACAACATGCCTAGTGAAATTAATGTCCAATGATATGTCACGTGTGTAAGTGACATATTCTGACCAATCAAATATTATCAAGTCACTTAAATCTTATTGGCCAAAGTAAGCATGCCCTCATTAAAAATTCTCCATTCTACAACTATGGATAGGGGTCTCCATAATTCAGTAAGAGATACCAAAATTTTAACAAGAAGTCAGAGAGAACTCGTGGATCAAACACCGTAAGTTTCTCTATAAGCTACAAGTATTCAAGAACTCAAGAATTTCTCTATAAGATTGAGTGTAATGACCCTTCCCATCATTATAGGTGAGCTATTCGTATGAAGAAACGGGTTAGAAAACTTTCAAATTTAGGAGTTGGAAATTTTGGGCTAGGCTAGTCTCCGACAAATTCTAAGTGAGGTAAGGTCTAGGGAAATCCAGGGAAAGGATTGGGTGAATTATCTGAGGTTGAGCTAGTTTTTCTATTAGCTAAGATGTTAAGGACTCCATAGGACATTTCAAAAATGAATTCGGGTGAGTAGAACTCCTGATATCGAACTTGACGTGAAAGGATTGGTCTAAAACGTCAAGGTTTGAAACTGTATTGTAAAATGGGCAAAATTAGGAGGATTACCGAGGTTCTGTCACTGCAATGGCGATGGTAGCTATAGAAGAGATATTCCCGCTATAGCAGAAGTCAAGGCAATCAACCCCGCTATAGCGGGCAACTTTCGCTACGGCGGTGCCGCTATAGCAACATTCGGCTGCAATAGCGGGGTAAGTCGCTGCAAATGCAGAAACTTCCTCAAAAATATTTAGAATTATTGAAGAATGTGTAGGTAAAGGGCAGAGCTGAAAAAGGGCAAATCTTACTGATTTTCTACCAAGAATCTTCATAAAGGTAAGGAAATTATTTCCCTAACTTAGTACTTTAATTCTTATACCTTAGAATTGTTAGTTACAGGCAGTGGGGAGGGTTTGGCTTTACCTAGAAGGAAATTCTAGTGTAACAAGGAATGTGGTTATTGAAAACCTTGGATTTTGTGTATAAATTGTTTAATTCATGATTTTAATACCGTAATTTGCTAATGTACCCATGACATTGGTAGTTCTAGGCGAATTATTAGATGAAAGGCCCTAGGTTAGGTTCAATGATCATGAGTTTGGACTGGGTTTTGGGATTAGGACATAATTCGGGAATATTTAGGCCACATGGATTGATTTTTGGTGTTATGTGATTATTTTTAGACCAAGAACAAGCTAAAGCTTCACAAAAAGGGAAAGCTCAGGTCCAGAAGAGCATTCGAGCATAATTCGAGGTAGGTGATGGTTGAACTATTTTTTCATTTACGTTATGTGTGCATGTTAACTATTGCATTAGTGTTTCCTGTACATTACGTGTTTTAGGGAATATAATAATGAATATTAATGATATCCGGTTGTCAATCTGGTGAAATGACCTTGTTTTATTTACTTGTTTGTTTTACAAGTGTGGGTTGTGTTTATTGTTGTTGATCGTTGTGATGTCTGTGATATTTGGTTAGCTCGAGTACCATGCCTGGTAAAATTCATTGGTTGGCTCGAGTACCACGTCTGGTATGGGATATCTATCGGTTCGCTCGGGTACCACGCCTGGTACATGTTCTATCATTGTCATGATCCAAATCGCCGTGAGTGACATCCACCCCAAACCTCCTGGATGAGAGAAACAATAACTCAATTAACTCTTAGTGAAACTAACAGCTCAAAACCAGTTGTATTAACTTAAACTAGCATTCATAGCCAAAATACTATTAATAAAGATCTTGCGAAAAATACCCCTAAAATTTGAAAGTCGTGTACTAAAATATCTCCTAATGTCTAGAGTATGGGGATGCAACCCCAAAAATAAGAAGTCTAAGCTCAAAACAATGGACCAAAAGTATACTAGAAGAAACCATGGTAGCCCGAAAGAAGCAGCTCACCCTTGGATTCTGGAAACGCCGGAACTACAACTGAGGTCGCGTAATAGCCGCCAGAATATGTCATATACTCACAAAAGGAAAGCAAGTAAAGTATCAGTACACAAAACATAGTGTACTGGTAGGATCATCGGTCAGCTTCAATAAACAACATATGAACATTTAACTGCAACTAAGTAAGGTAGAACAAACATGTATAAACAAACCAGCAATATAACCAGACTCTAAGTCCTCTACCTAACTTACCAACTACATAAAACAGGTCCAACAACCACCACCACAACAATAATACAATAAGATAATCCTTTTTAAGTAACCCAGACCAACCAAGGATCTCTAGGATAACACCTAAGTATTCAACATGCAACCCGGGCCACACTAAGACCAACCCCAAATTCAAGTACACCCACCCGGCCTCTTATGGGCCATTATGAAACAATCACAATTCAAGAATACAACCCGGTCTACTCATGAAACCGTCAACAAAGAACAATGAAGTAATTGTAATCAATTCTGTACCAGGTGTGGTACCCGAGCTAACTATTATAGAACCCGTACCAGGCGTGGTACCCAAGCCAACCAATATATGTAATCTGTACCAGAAGTGATACCCAAGACAAGCGAATGTCAAAAACAATCCAACAATAAAAAATAATAAACAAAAACACACTTATTAACCAACAAGCAACAAGACAGTTCATTTTACATGATTGATAACCGGATACGTAGACATTTTTAATTCCATTCCTTAAAACATACAATGAACATGCAATACTAAGCAACAGTTACCATGTATACATATTGTAAATGGGAAAACAACAACCATCACCTACCTCAATTTAGCATGAAATCTCTTATTGATTGGAGCCTTTTCGTTTCCTAAAGCTTTCGCTTGCCCTTTGTTTAAAAACAAATACACATAACTAAAATTAATCCAAATGACCTACCAATTCCCCAGATTATATTCAAATCCTAATCCCCAGGCTAACATGATCATTCCACCCATATCAGGGCTTTTCCACCATTAATTCACCTAAAACTATCATTTTTATGGATACATTAAGCAAATTATGGTGTTTTAATTATGAATGAACAATTATAATCACAACCCAAGAATTCTACACCCTAGAATCTTCTTTTCCATCATGTTCTACCTTCTTAGGTCAATACAAACCTTCCTCCAAACCCATAGCTAATGAATCTAATATCCAGGAATCAAAGTATTGTAGTAGGGGAGTAAAATCCTTACCTTTAGGAAGAAATTTGGTGGAAATCCTAGTTGAAATCGCCCAAATCGCCTCTGCCCTTTTCCAAATTATTCTTGAGAATTTCTTTACATTTTTGGGGATTTTTCTGCATTAACTGTGACTTATTCTGCTATAGCGGTCCCCATACCTCTATAGTGGTGCCACCGCAGTGGGACCCATCCATTATGGTGGTGCTGACCGCCTTAACTTTCGCTATAGAGAGAATTACTTTACTATAGCGGTCATCATGGTAGCATGGTGTCAACCGTTATAGCAGTTGGCATGGAATAGAACCTTGGAAATTCTTCCAAAGTTGCCTATTTTACAACACACTTCAAATCCTGACATTTCAAACTAACCCCTTTACGTCAACTTCGATACCGAGAGTTCTACTCACCCAAAATCACTTCTGAAAAGTCCCCCAGACTCCTTAACGCCATAGCTAATGGAAATATTAGATCAACCTAAGACATTTTTCCCAATACTTTCCCATATTTCCCTAGACCATACCTTTCTCAAAATCTATCTGAGACTAGCCTAGCCCAAAATTTCTAACTCCCAAAACCAGAAGTTTTTAACCCACTTCTTAGCATGAATAGATTACCCATAACGATGGAATTAGTCATTACAATATATACCATTTTACCCATCATTTGTCCCCGAATCATTAAACCCGAAAAAGATGAGCTACAAGAGAGAAATTATAGTACTTGAATCCTCAAACAAGTGAGGGTACTTGTACCACATGTCCTTCTCGATTCCCCAAGTGGCTTCCTCAATTGGATGATGCTTCTATTGAACCTTTTATCAATATGATTTCCTTTGTCCTCAATTTCTGGACATTCTGATCTAAAATCACAATCGGCTCCTCCTCGTAGTGAAAATCTTTATCTAGCAAAATCAAATCCCACTTAATAATGTACTCCCCATCCCCATGGTATCGCTTTAGCATGGATACATGAAAGACTAGATCGACCTCATACAAACTGGGTGGTAGTGCTAACCTGTAAACCACTGGCCCTACAATCTTGAGAACCTCGAATGGACCGATATACCGAGGGCTAGACTTGCCTTTTTTTCCGAATCGCATTACCCTTTTCATTGGTGAAACCTTTAACAATACTTATTTACCAACCTAAAATGCCATGTCTCTTACCTTGAAATTTGCATACTCTTTCTGCCTGCTTTGGGCTGCCAGCAACTTAGTTTGAATACCCCTCACTTTTTCCTATGCTTCCTTCACCAAGTCAACTCCCAAAGGTTTCACATCGCCTGCCTCAAACCACCCTATGGATGATCAACATCCCCTCCCATAAAGTGCCTCAAATGGTGCTATGTCAATACTGGAGTGGTAGTTGTTGTTTTATGAGAACTCATACAAAAGTTGGAACTGGTCCCAATGACCCCCAAAATCAATCACACATGCTCTCAGGATGTCCTACAATACATGAATCGTCCTCTCTTACTGACCGTCTATCTGAGGATGAAAAGCTATGCTGAAAGTGAGTTGGGTGTCTAACTCTTTGTGCAACTTGCCCCAGAACATAGAAGTAAACTGAGTACCTCTGTCTGAAATGATGGATAGTGTCACCCCATGCAGTCTCATAATCTCCTTAACATAAATATTAGCCAACTGTTGCGAATTATAATCCACCTTGACCGAAATGAAATGAGCTTACTTGGTCAGCCTGTCCACGATGACCCAAATAGAGTCATACTTTCCCAAGGTCTTAGGAAAACCTACCATGAAATCCATGGCTATCCTTTCCCATTTCCATTCGGGAATGGGCATCCTATGAAGTAATCCTGCAGGCCTTTAGTGCTCATACTTAACCTGCTGACAATGTTGACACTTAGACACATAGTCAGCTATGTCCCTCTTTATCTCAGGACACCAATAAAGTCACCTCAAGTCCCAGTATATTTTAATTATGCCTGAATGAATTGAGTACCGCGAGCCATAAGCTTCTACATCACATTTTGTATCAAGTCATCAACACGAGGAACACAAATCCTCCCTCTAAAGCACAATACCCTAACAACATCTAATATGTCATCTCGGGCCTCCCCGGACACTACCTTATTCCAAAACTTGTTCAACTGTACATCCTAAAATTGTTTGGTTTTGATTTCCTCCAGAAATGTGGGTTTAACCTCAACACTGGCCAATACCCCACCCTATTCTGAGATGCCCAATTGCATAAACTTTGATTCTAGAGCTCGAATCTCCCTAGCCGAGGGTCATTTGGATACTCCCAAATAAGACAAACTACCCCTGCTAACCGCTTTCTGGCTTAATGCATCTGCCACCACATTAGCCTTGCCTGGATGATACTAGATGGTCACATCATAATCCCTCAACAGTTCTATCTACCTCCTTTATCTCAGATTCAAATCTTTCTATGTAAACACATATTGCAGGCTGTGATGGTCTGTGAACACTTCACACTTGACACCATAAAGGTAGTGTCTCCAAATCTTGAGCGCGAAGACCACCGTTGCAAACTCCAAATTATGGATTGGGTAGTTCTTCTCATGAGGCTTCAACTACCTGGAAGCATAAGATATAACATTCCTGTCCTTCATCAACACAATACCCAAACCCGAATGTGAAGCATCACAAAACATATTTAAATCTTTACCTACAACCGGCAATGATAAGATGGGAGCTGTAGTCAGAAGTGTCTTGAGTTTTTGGAAGCTCTCTTCACACTTGTTAGACCAAAGAAAAGGTACCTCCTTCTGAGTCAACCTTGTCAAGTGAGTAGAAATGGAAGCAAGGTTCTTGACAAACCTGCAATAATAGCCCGCAAGACCCACAAAACTCCTAAACTCTATCACAAAGCCAGGATGGACACAACTCTTAATTGACTTGATCTTTTGGGGATCCACCTCAATTCTGCCGGAGCCATATGATAAGGAAGAATAGATATTGGGCGAGTTACTATCTCTAAATCTATATATAAGTCAATGTCTCGATCCGGAGTCATGCCAGACAAATCCACTGGAATACCTTCTGAAACTCAAAAATCACCAGAACTGATTCAATCAAAGAGGACTCCACACTAACATCCCGAAAATGGGCCAAGAAGGCCAAACAACCTTTTCCCACTAACTTTCTAGACCAAATAAAGGATATAATCTTCGCCGGCTTAGGCCTGTACACACCTTCCCACTCTAGCTTATCCTTACCCAGAATATCTAGAGTCACTGTCTTAGCAATACAGCTCAACACAGCATGATATAGAGATAGCCAAGTCATACCTAAAATGACATCAAAATCCAATATGTTTAGAATAACCAAATCTATCCAAGTCTGAAAACCCACAAAACCATAGGACAAGTACGATATACATGGGTTACTACCACAGACTCCCAAATCGGGGTAGAAACATGAATATGGGAATGAAGGATATCAAAAACCAAATCTAGAACCAAAGCCAATTTTACAGACACATACAAATAAGTAGAACCTAGGTCAAACAATACAGAAGTCATCAGGTCACATACTAGAATTGTACCTGTTATCATAACATCCAATGCTTCAGCCTCAGATTTCCTTAGGAATACATAACAATGGGCCCTGTCATCAAACTGAGCAACCTCTCTTAATGGCTGCACTATTCCCCTGCTTGTGCCACTATTACCCCTTATTCCCACGGCCTCTCTAAAAATTACCTCATCCACCATGTGGACGACCCCTGCCATTGCCACCTCCACTTGTCGGAAGCACAACCATGGTTTGCTGCCGAGTCTGATTTCCTATCACCTATGAGGGAACTCCCTCTTGAAGTGTCTTGGATCACCACAATGAAAATATCCATGGTCAAGAGTAGGCCTGCTAGTAGAAGTATAAGAATCCCCCTGGCCTGTAGGAGCTGAAAACTGCTGATTGGCTCCTGGATGACCACCTGGAGTAAGAACCACTGAAATTACCTTCATTTCGAGAATTCTTGTCAAACACCTTAGCCTGCCCTACCTGTCTGACCCCCTCCAATTTCTTCACATAGTCAAGTCGGCTCATTAAAACTCTTCCCTGCCGAGGTCATATGCACAGTCAAAACCTGCCACTCAGTATTCAGACCCTTAATATACAGACAAATTCTCTCCTTCTCAGTACCCAGATATTGAGTAGTATAACATAACAAGGCATGAAATTTAGCCTCATAGGCTAAACCAGACATGTTACCTTGCTCAAAGGCACATATTTCTCCAAGAACAGAGCATGAAATTATGCCCAAGTCATCAGAGGCAAAGCTGATGGTCGACACTCTACATGAGCTCTCCACCACTACTTGGAATCACCCTGAAGCTGTAAGGTAACTAATTCTACCCCATACTGCTGCACAATGCCCAACTTATGCAGTCTCTCATAGAAGTCCAGAATAAACTCTAAGGCATCCTCCTTCTCTGTACCCTGAAATGTTGGAGGTTTCAATTTCAAGAATTTGGTTTGCATCTCGTGCTCTGTCTCAGTCATAAAAGGGACTAGCATCAGACGGAAGAAAGCGTTAGTACCTGATACCGCATCCATCCTAGGAGCCGCTACAATAGCTGGTTGAGTGCTTGGAACCTTATCTTCTATACCAGTAGGGGTGGCTCCAGTACCTGCCAACCAACTCAGAAAATCCTACACCTGCTGAAATACCTCGGGTGATATAGGGGGAAGGCCTGCACCTCCAGCCGGTGCTGCCCCCTCCTGCTTTGTGCCCTCCTCAATTGAACCTCAACCTCCTCCTCAACAGGATCCTAGGGTGGGGGAGGGGTCGCTGTCCTTGGCTCTTCCACTATCTAAGCTTTACCCCTGGCGGTTATTGCTCTTCCTCTGCCCTTGCCCTTACCCCTTCCTCGCCCTCTGGCTGCTTGTCCTACCACTGGAATATTTGCTATCGCTCTATTACATCTGGTGTTAACCATCTGTGGACAAAAGAGTGAAAGAAGTTAGATACCAATTTGTATCAGCAGATACCAGTTGGAATCAAGTTATAGCACAAAGGAAGAAGGAAGTGATAGTTTCCTAAAGTCCTATAGCCTCTCGAAGAAAAGTATAAACGTCTATGTAACATTCTACAAGACACTACAAGACCCATTTTGGTATGATGAGATCAATAAACCTAGGGCTCTGATACCATCTTTGTCACGACCCAAACCGCCACAAGCGACACCAACCCCAAAACCCCTGGATAAGTGAACCAATAACTCAATCAACACTTAGTGAAACTAACAGCTCAAAACCAGTTGCATTAATTTAAACTAGCATTCATAGCTAAAATAATAATAATAAAGATCTTGTGGAAAACACCTCTAGAATCTGAACGTCGTATACCAAAACATCTCCTAATGTCTACAGTACGGGGATAAAAACCCCAAAAACAAGAAGTATAAGTCTGAAACAATGGACCAGAAGTATACTAGAAGAAACCATGGTAGCCCGGAAGAAGTAGCTCAGCCCTGGATTCTAGAAATATCGGGACTATAACTGAGGTTGCATAGCAGCCATCATAATATTTCCTTTACTCACAAAAGGAAAGAAAGTGTAGTATCAGTACACAAACACATAGTGTACTGGTAGGATTATTGGCTAGCTCCATCTACAACATATAAACATTTAACTACAGCTGAGTAAGGCAGAACAAACATATATCAACAAACTAGCAATATAACCAGATTCTAAGTCGTCCACCTAGCTTACCAACTACATGAAACAGGTCCAACAACCACCACCACAACAACAATACAACAAGACAACCCTTTTTAAGTAACTCGGACCAACCAAGGATCCCTAGGACAACACCTAAGAATTCATCTTGCAACTCGGTCCATACTAAGACCAACCCCGTATTTAAGTACATCCACCCAGCCTCTTATGGGCCATTATGAAACAATCATAATTCAATAATACAACCCGGTCCACTCATGGAACAGTCAACAAAGCACAATCAAGTAATTATAATCAATCCCGTACCAGGCATGGTACCTAAGCCAACCATTAAAGAACCTGTACTAGGTGTGGCACCCGAATTAATCGATATATGTAACCTATACCAGGCATGGTATTCGAGCCAACCAAATATCAAACACAATCCAACAATCAACAATAATGAATGAAAACACACTTGTAAACCAACAAGCAATAAGACAGTTCATTTTACACGATTGATAACTGGAAATGTAGACATTCCTAATTTTGTTCCTTAAAACATACAATAAACACGCAATACTAAGAAACAGTTACCATGTATACATATTGTAAATTGGAAAATAACAATCATCACCTACCTCAATTTAGCCTGAAAGCTCTCACTAGACCGGAGCCTTCATGTTTCCCGAAGCTTTCACTTGCCCTTGGTCTAAAAACAATTACACATAACTAAAATTAATCTAAATGGCCTAATTATTCCCTAGATTATACTCAAATCTTAATCCTCAGGCCAAACCATGATTATTCCACCGATCTTAGGGATTTCTCACTATTAATTTACCTAAAACTATCATTTGTACGGATACATTAAGCAAATTATGATGTTTTAATCATGAATGAACAATTATAATCACAACGCAAGAATTCTACACCCTAAAATCCTCTTTTCCACCAGGTTCTACCTTCGTAGATCAATCCAAACCTTCCACTAAATCTATAGCTAATGATTCTAATATCCAGGAATCGAAGTACTGTAGTAGGGGAGTAAAATTCTTACCTTTAGGAAGAAATTTGGTGGAAATCCGAGTTGAAATTGCCCAAATCACCTCTGCCCTTCCCCAAAATGTTCTTGATAATTTTTGAATATTTTTGGGGAAGTTCTTGCATTAACTGCAACTTATTCTGCTATAGAGGTCCCTACACTGCTATAGCAGAGATACCATAGTGGGACCCACGCACTATGGCGAGGCTAACCACCTTGACTTCCACTTTAGCAGAAATTTCTCTACTATAACGGTCATCACGGTAGCACGGTGTCTACTTCTATAGTAGTTGGCATGGAACAGAACCTAGAGAATTATCCTAAAGTTGTGTATTTTATAACACACTTCAAATCTTGACATTCTAAACTAACCCCTTTACATCAACTTTGATATCAGGAGTTCTACTCACCGAATGCACTTCCAAAAATTACCTTAGACTTCTTAATGCCTTAGCTAACAAAAAAATTAGATCAACCTAATACATATTTTGCAATCCTTTCCTGGATTACCCTAGACCATACCTTGCTCCAAATCCATCTGAGACTAGCCTATCCTGAAATTTCAAACTCCCAAACCCAGAAGTTCTCTAACCTGATTCTTTGCACAAATGGATTACCCGTAACGATGGAATAGTTTATTACAATCATGGTTGTATCGGGTACCATACCTGGTATATTTTTTATTGTGTTTCCGTTTGATTATTCTATGAGTAGACTGGGTTTGTTTCTTGTGATGTAATTGTTGCATATTGGTCCATGAGTGGCTGGGTGGTTATGTTTAAATGCTGGGTTGATTCTTGTGTAGACCATAATTGCATGTTAAACACTATAGATATTGCCTTAAGGGTCCTTGGGTGGTCCGGGTCACTTGAATGGCATATGGAGTTGCATATATTATGATTGTTGTGGTTGTGGACATATATCATGTGGTTTCTAAGTCAGGTTGAGGACTGAGAGTTTGGGTTATAAGTACTGACTTGTTTATACATGTTTTGTCCTACTTTACTGAGTTTTAGTTAAGTGTTCATATTTTGTATATTGGAGTTGGCCGATGATCCTACCAGTACACTGTTGTTTTTGTGTACTGATACTGCACTTGCTCTTCTTTTGTTGAGTATAGGACATATTCTAGAAGTGGCTACACGACCTCAGTTGTGACATGAGCGTTTCTTGAATCTAAGGGTGAGCTACTTTTTTCAGGCTACCATGGATTTGTCTATCCTTTCTAGTCCATTGTTCGGACTCAAACTACTTTTACTTTGGGGTTGCATCCTCGTATCTTAGACTTATGTAGATATATTGGTACACGACTTTTAGATTCTAGGGGTTATTTCTATACGGATTCATATTATTTACTTTTAGCTATGATTCTTGGTTTGATTAATGATAAACTGGTTTTAGTTGCTTAGTTTGTTAAGTGTTGACTTGGGTACTTGGTTTGCTCACTGGGGGATTAATGTGGCTGCCTGATACACCCAAATTACACCTCCTTTTAGAAGCATAAAGCGGTCACTGTTTAAATATAGAACCTAACCAAGGTTAGGGTCGATCCCACAGGGAATATGGTAGGATTAGGGTCAACTATGTTTATTTGTGCTCTTAGCCATTTATTTCCATCGAAGGGGGGGTTTATAGTAACAAGTAGTAATCGTAATTCAAATGCGAACAAGTAATAAAGTAACAGTTTCAAGTGTTGTAATCAATGAGAGAAGCGACTAGGGTAGTGTTCCCCATGAGGTCATAACTTAGTAAGCATTGTACTAGCAATATATTCTGGTGCTTAGCATGCAAAATCAATAAGTTAGGTTCACCAAAATGGTTGGTCTCCTAGATAGATGAATTTCACCATGCACCTTGGTTTGGCTACGGGTGTAGGTTTTACTAACCCTTACCCTTGATCCCAGATTAGCTATTCCCAAATAAGGTCAAGCTATTAGATGAGGGTTGATATCCTCAAATCTCCATTGTAACCAAACCTTTTCCCATTCGTTACCTCCTTGGTCCGGTAAGTAAGAATAAGGCGAGTTCTAACATTTGCAACCGTTAAAAAGCAATCAAAGTGAAGGGAAGAACAATACATGCATAAACATCATCCTAGTATTGCTAAGTACTTTGCCTACTTCGTTAATCCTTTATTGTTCCCACAACCCTAGTTATGGATTTAGCTACTCATTGTTGTAAGAAGATAACCAGATTTAGATGAAGAGATCATGATTATAACTTACAAGAACAAGTAAAGAAAACTGGAAATCTTAAAACCTCAAGAATACTTCAAGATTTGGTTACAATAATAACATGCAAAATAAAACCTAAGGAAAGGTATTTATAGACAAAATAGACCAAATCCTAACTAATCTAGGAAAGATGGATGCAGTAGTTTTGACGGGCAAGCCCCACGGGCTGTCGTGGGTGCCCATCAGAAAATCTTCACTTTATATCTCCATGCCCTCTACCTTGTTTCCACGGGCAAATGCGATGGGGTGTCATGGTTACCACGCCCATCATGACCAGCTCATTGGATAATAGCTCACTTCTTCAATTGCCTCTGGCTTATTTTGATGGGTTGTGCGACGTCCCATCGTTGCTCTCACAAGAGTTATGGGAGCTCATCTGACTTGACTTTGCTTCTCAGATCCACTGGTCCAGTCCCACAAGCAAGTGTGACAGCTCGTGGCTGGACCGACGCCCATCGTGGCTGGAAGTGGGAGAGGGTTTTGCCTCTAAGTTTCTCTGGTCCATTAAGATGCCCTTTACCATGGGCCGTGGTAGATCCCATGCCCGTAGGGCATGTCTTTTTACCTAGAAAACTGCAACTTTTTGGTATTTTTATCGTTTTAATACTTTTCCCTGCACATGTAACAAATGACATCAAATCTAACAAAACACGCTTAAGAACTTCCCAAAATCCTTAGTTTTAAGCGTTGAAACTGCCGTGAAATACCGGCACATCAACACCCTCAACTTAGAATGTTTGCTTGTCCTCAAGAAACAAACAATAACAAAAACTAAAATGATGCTTAAGTAAAAGGAAACTAGGAACTACAGTAGCAACATGGTTCAATCCACATAATCAATACCCCAACTCCATATCAGTTCAAAAACCAATGCATCTATTGAAGTTATCAAAACAATACAAAAAGGATCCATGGATGACAATATGATATTCATGAGCAAGATAGCGTACACAATATACATTCACACCAATCAATTAGAAATCATAATCTACTTAGGTGCCCTCATAATAAAGATGTCTCGCTCTCACAGAAATGCATTCAACAAATAAGGAATGGAAATACGCTCACTTTCGCAAAGAAATTCAAGCTGTACATGCACAATACCATAGGCTTGATCTTATTTTCTATGCCTTGTCTTTCAAACAGTTTGGTTAAGATCACTATAGGACTTTGTTAGGCTTGTATTGTAGGCTTAGGGACGAGAATGATATATTTGGGTAACAATGACTGAGCCCTCCTTGACACTACAATTACCCCTTTACTCTCCCTTTTCAGACCTAAAAGTTGTCCTCCTTTATTCTCCTTTCTTGTTACATTTTTGCTTTTATCAAGATTCGGGTGGCTTTTATACGCCCAAATTTTATACATCGCCAAAATTTGATACGCCCAAATTACACCTATTTTTAGAAGCATAAAATGGTCGTTGTTCAAATATAAAATTTAACCAAGGTTAGGGTCGATCCCACAGGGAATATAGTAGGATTAGAGTCAACTATGTTTATTCGCGCTCTTAACCGTTTATTTCCCTCAAAGGGGGGTTTATAGTAACAAGTAGTAATCGTAATTCAAATGCGAACAAGTAACAGTTTCAAGTGTTGTAATCAATGAGAGAAGTGACTAGGGTAGTGTTCCCCATGAGGTCATAACTTAGTAAGAATTGTACTAGCAATCTATTCTAGTGCTTAGCATGAGAGATTGGTAAGTTAGGTTCACCTAAATGGTTGGTCCCCTAGATAGATGAATTTCACCACGCACCTTGGTTCGGCTACGGGTGTAGGCTTTACTAACCCTTACCCTTGATCCCAAATTAGCTATTCCTAGACAAGGTCAAGCTATTAGATAAGGGTTGATAGCTTCAAATCTCCATTGTAACAAATCCATTTCCTGTTCATTACCTCTTTGGTCCGTCAAGTAAGAATAAGGTGAGTTCTAACATTTGCAACTGTTAAAAACCAATTAAAGCGAAGGGAAGAACAATACATGCATAAACACCATCCTAGAATTGCTAAGTACTTTTCCTACTTCGTTAATCCTTCATTGTTCCCACAACCCTAGTTGTGGATTAGATACTCATGGTTGTAAGAAGATAACCAAAATTAGATGAAGAGATCATGATTATAACTTACAAGGAAAAGTAAAGAAAACAGATAATTTTGACACCTCAAAAACACTTCAACAAATCAAGAACAATCTTTGAATCCTTAAAACTGTGTTTTGATGTCTCCCAAAATGTAAATAATTTGTAACAATATGTATCAAGTGCATAACATGTGAAATAAAACCTAAGGGAAGGTATTTATAGACAAAACAGACTAAATCCTAACTAATCTAGGAAAGCTGGATGCGGCAGTTTTGATGGGCAAGTCCCATGGGCCGTCGTGGGTGCGACAGATGTCGTGGGTGCCCGTCGGACAATCTTCACTTTATGTCTCTAGGCCCTCTACCTTGTTTCCATGGGCAAATGCAATGGGGCATCATGGTTGCCATGCCCATCGTGACCAGCTCATCAGATAATAACTTACATCTTCAATTGCCTCTGGCTCATTTTAACGGGCTGTGCGATATCCAATCGTGGCTCGCGCGGGAGTCGTGGCAGCTTGTCTGACTTAACTTTGCTCCTCATCTCCACTGGTCCAGTCCCACAGTCAAGTGTGATAGCCTATGGCTGGACTGATTCCCTTCATGGCTTGACGTGGGAGAGGGTTTTGCCTATAAGTTTCTCTGGTCCATTCTGACGCCCTTTCCCACGGGCTGTGGTAGATCCCATGCTTGTGAGGCATGTCTTTTTACCCAGAAAACTGCAGCTTTTTGGTCTTTTTTTATCTTTTTAATACTTTTCCCTGCACATTTAACAAACGACATTAAATCTAACAAAACACACTTAAGAACTTCCCTAAATCCTTAGTTTTAAGCGTCGAAAGTGTCGTAAAATCCCAGCACATCAGTGTCACTCGCAGTGGTTTAGGTCATGACAAAAGATGATATCAGAGCCCTAAGTTTTTTGATCTCGTCATACAAAAATGGGTCTATTAGAGTCTTGCGTAATGGTACGGAGACATCAGAGGCTACAGGACTTTAGGAAACTATCTCTTATTTCTTCCTTCGTGCTATAACTTGATTCCAATTGTGTCATGACCTAAGAATAACCCCTAGGGGTCACACGGGACTCGGGACCATAAGTTCCCCAAGTTAACCCTAGTCATAGTATACTCAGACATTCATAAGAAAACATAGCAGAAGCATAAATAGAAAGCTAGGCAACCCAATCCATAAAAGATAAAGTTAAGGTGAAACATAATTCAGAAAGGGAGATTTGAATACTGTCTATGTCTGAAAAGCCTCTACACATGACATAAGGAGTTGCTAGGACAAAACCCTAGCTAACTCATAATACGAAAGTAACAGCCATAAAACAACTAGGATCATAACTAGCCCTCGAACAATGAGGACTCACCAACACTAACTGGCATGGCCTGCGGTTTCTAGCCATGTGCCTGAGAGAGGAAACCTGAGTTTGCATCATCAAGAGAATGCAGCACAAAATAAGCATCAGTACTATTGGATGTACCGAGTATGTGATACATGCATATATATAGTAAAAACATACTTAAATCATAATAAAAATTGAGTTCATGCATAAAAAGGTATCATAAGTAAATCTCATAGTTTAAAGCTTAAAGCATGAAATAGAAAAGCATAAGTCTTAAATTTTTATACGGGAGTTTCTCTTTACCGACATAAATCATGATGAGATACATGGAGTCCAGTGTCATACACCCGCACCAAAAAAGGTTGTCCTAACCGGTCAAGGTTAGAACCTTATCATACCAGGATCCTGTTATAAGCCACAGAGGGCACCTACAGTGGCACATAATTTTGGGACTAAGGGTAATCTTACCCTGTCCAATTTGGTGCTAAATATTACTCCCAAAACATATACATATAGCTCACATATACTTGTGGCATAATCTAATGTCAAATCTGTTTGAAGAGCATAAGAGTATATCTAATACCATGCAATTCACATAGCTCAGGTAGACATACCTAGATGACAAACCTTTCATAAAAACATAGGAACATATCTAATGTCATGCAATTCATACTTCAAATTCCTTAAAGCTTAGCATAGCCATAATTCAAAACATACTTTTTTTTCTAAATTCATAACTTGAAAAATTAGGCATATAATTTCATGATAATAGAGGCCATGTTATCTAAATATTCCAATTTTACTTGAAAACATATAAGTCAATGGAATCATGCTAAAATTCATCATCAACATATGTGCTTTTGAAATTATGCAAGGAATCTTAATTAAAACATGAGTAATGAATGAAAAATTATGAATTGATACTTTATAACAAAACTCATAACTTGTTTCCCAATTTGGGTAAGAACCCTAATTTAACAATTTCATAAATCAAAGTAAGACATGAAATTTTGGGCATAAGAGTGAAAGGAATCCCTCATTGAATACCCACATACCTTATTGAAGCTTACTTGATCTTAAGATGAAAATAAATGGAGACTTAAACTTGGAGCTTGAGACTTGGAGTTTGAAGGAGTTCTTTCTCCTTTAGGAATAGGATTGCTTAGAATGAGAAGAGTTTAGGCTATTAGGGAATAAAACCCTACTAAAAATGGTCAAAACTACCTCACTTAAGAGTTAAAAGGATGGGTAAATATAGAAATACCCCTGGGATTTAACTAGAGAAAAGTTGATTAAAACCTCGGCTTCAAGTTCCACGGGTCCTTTCCACGGACCATAGAAGGGACCACAGTTCATGGATTGGAGTCGTGGTTCCTGAGCCAAATTTTCAAGCTACGGATAACTTTTCATAAGTTAACAGGATGATTCGTGGAAACTTCCACGATTCGTAGAACCTTCTCATGGTTTTTGGGGAATTAACTGCCCTCTGTCTGAGTTCCACGGGTGGTTTCCATGACCCGTAGACTCCACTCATGGTTCTCAGACCAGAGGTGGGATCTCTAGGACAGGTTTCACAGGCCACTTCCATGACTAGTGGTTCTATCCACGGCTCATGGACTTGACTCATAATACCTAGAAGTTTCAAAATTTTCAGAGTTTCTAAGTCTAAAAGCTGAATCGAATTATGGGGTGTTACGAATTGGTATCGGGCAATAAAAATTAGTATCTAACTTCCTTCATTCTTTTGTCCGTAAATGGTTAATATCAGGCAAAATGAAGCAAGGGCAGCAGCTCCAGCTGTGGAACCAGTGGTCTGAGGGCAAGGGATAAACAGGGGCAGGGGCAGAGGGAGAGCAACACCCACCAGGGGTAGAGCTCAGGTGGCTGTTGAGCAGAGGCCGACGGCCTCTTCTCCACTCTAGGATCATGTTGAAGAGAAGGTTGAGGTAGTACATAAGGATGGTGCAGGACCGGAGGTGGCAACACCAGTTGGAGGTACAGGTCTTCCCCCTATATCATTTAAGGTTATTCAACTGGTAGCATTCCTAAGTGGGTTGGAAGGTACTGGAGACACTCCCATTATGTTGGCTACTCAAGTTCCAGGTACCCATCCCATTTTTACCATAGCCTTCAGGATGGATAAAGCTTTGGGTACAAATGCCTTCTTCTATCCGGTACTAGGCCCTGTCATGACTGAGACTAAGCATGAGCTATTGACAAAGTTCTTGAAGCTAAAACCTCCGTCATTTCATGGTACAGAGAATAAGGATGCTTTCGAGTTTATTCTGGATTGTTATGAGAGGTTGCATAAGTTGGGATATTGTACAATAGCATGAGGTGAAGTCTGTGACTTTTCAGCTACAGGGTAATGCCAAGCAGTGGTGGAGGGCTCATGTAGAGTGACGATCTTCATCTTTTCCTCCGATGACTTGGGCTAAATTCCATGCCCTATTTCTGTAAAAGTATATGCCATGTACTCTAGGGGATTGCAAGAAGGATAAGTTTTTTTGCCCTTGAACAGGGTAGCATGTCTGTTGCAGCTTATTAGGCTAAGTTTCATGCTTTTCTCGTTATGCTACCAAACTATTAGGCACCGGGGAGGAGAGGATTTGTCTGTATATTAAAGGTCTGAACACCGAGTTGCAGGTTTTTTTTGTTCACATGTCTTCTGCAGGGAAGAGTTTTAATGAGGTAACTGACTATGCTAATAATTTTGAGGGTGTCAGAAAGGTTGAGCAGTCTAAGGTATTAGCTAAAAAGTCCTAGAATGAGGGTAACTTTAGTGGTTCTTACTCCAGGAGTCCTAGTCAGCAAGTCCATTTGGCTCGCCCAATTTAGTCAACCCTGCCAGCTTCTACAAGTGGTCGTTAAGGGTCCATCCAATAGTTTTCAGCTCGTAGGGTCCAGGGGGCTTCTTATTCTTCTTCCAACAAGCCCTCTCTTGATCGAGGATGTTTCCATTATGGTGATCTGGGTCATTTTAAGAGGGAATGCCCTTTCAGACAGACAGGTAACCAGGTGCAGCAGCAGACTAAGGTTGTAGTTCTA
This sequence comes from Jaltomata sinuosa, assembly GCA_003996215.1. Taxonomy (NCBI): domain Eukaryota; kingdom Viridiplantae; phylum Streptophyta; class Magnoliopsida; order Solanales; family Solanaceae; genus Jaltomata; species Jaltomata sinuosa. The sequence goes on along the minus strand of QJPP01003107.1, from coordinate 82,196 downwards.
GTAGAGGGAGGTGGCAATGATAGGGGTCGTCCACAGAGTGGGCGAGGGAATTTTCAAGGAGGCTGTGAAAATAGAGGAAATGGTAAGGCAGGAAAGGGGTTGGCACAACCACCTAGAAAGGTTGCTCATATTGATGATATGACTCATTGTTATGCCTGCCCAGGGAAGTCTGAGGCTGAGGTGCAGAATGTTGTAATAACAGGTATAATTCTCATTTGTGATTGGATGGCTTCTATTTTATTTGATCCATGTTTCATATATTCTTATGTATCTGTTAATTTTTCCTTGGGTATGAATTTGATTTATGATGTCCTTGATTCCCCTATTCATATTTCTACTCTAGTTGGGGAGTCGATGTTGGTAACCTATGTGTATCATTTGTGTTCTATTGTGTTTACGGGTTTTTGGACATGGGTAGAATTGGTTATCTTATATATGCTAGATTTTGATGTTATTTTGGGTATGAACTAGCTATCTCCTTATCACGCCGTGTTAAACAATAATTCTAAGACAATAGCTCTTGAGATTCTGGGTGTGGATAGATTAGAGTGGGAAGGTGTGTATAGGCCTAAGCCGACAAAGATCATATCCTTTGTTCAGGCTAGAAAGCTAGTGGGGAAGGATTGTTCAGTCTTCTTGGCTCATCTTTAGGATGTTAGTACAGAGTCTCCCTCTATTGAGTCAATCACTATGGTGTAACACCCCAGAATTTAAACTAGTTTCTAAAACCCAGACCCAAGAAAACTCAGAGAAAATTTCAGCCTTGGTCATGCCTTACGGGCTGGCCCACGGGCGTCGTGGACACGACGGCCCGTCAGGGTGCTTGTGGGAAGGGACCAGGAGTTAGGTTTCAGTTTGCTCCAGTCAGACGAGGGACCCAATAGGTGTTGGCAGTCCGACGGGCCGGCGGGTAGCCCATGAGAAAGGGCCAGCCGCTCAGACCCAGCCATCCTTGCCCGGATGGGCTAACGCCACGGGCGTCGCCGAAGCGATGGGCCATGGCAGCCATCGTGGGAATGCCCTAGGGGATCAGCCCCTCCTGCCCCATTCAACGCCAGGGCTGATGGTCCATCGCAGGTCCGACGCCCATCGGAAAGCCCATCTGGCGGAGGTTTCTCCAGAAAAATTCCAGCCTTAAATGGGGGTAGTTCGGACTTTTCCCAATTATTTTAATTCCGATTCTAAGTTGTTTTGGGGGTAATTAGAGGATTTTAACTCTACTTTTCTCTCATTACTCCTCAATCACTCATACTTAGCAAATCTCTCAAGAACAGAACGCTCTCTCTCAAGAACAAGGCAAAAAGGGGTTTCCTCCAAGTTCCTGTCAGAATCCAAAGATTCAACCGTAGAATCTTCACTCAGGTATGTACTTCACTAGTGGGTTCCTTTCACCTATTGGGTCCCTAGATTCCAGAAAATCTTTAGTTTTCCCCAGGCATGTTTCTGACCTAGGGTTCTACATCCTTAGGGAATCAATGTAATTCAGTTCCTACAGTTCTTACGGTATCAATCACATATTTCTTGGGAAATTAGTATAGTTCATGTGCAAGATTTAGAAGCCTAACTTTTTATAACTTTCAGTACTTCATAAATTATACTTGTTAGGCAAGCTCAGTCAGGTAATCAGATTCCAGAATTTGGATGTCATATTCTTCAGTATGTTTATGTGCATTCTCATATTATATCAGTACTTTGAGCTATCCAGCACTTCAGTTTGCATTCGTTGCTTATATCCAGTTGGGAGTAAACTTAGCACCGAGTGAACTAAGGGATGAAGGCTCACCCGTCAGTTTAGGTTGAGACCTTTAGTAGCAATCCCTACGTTCTAGAACTACGGTGCCACCTTAGGTTCTAAAGGGTGTCACCCGTCAGATTAGGCTTGACACCCTTGTCCCTTATGGACATCAGCAGTGGATCCACGCCATACTTGTTCGTACCCTTGGCAAAGTATGAACACCCTTCCATCCAGGGTTACAAGTTGGCCCCATAGTTAGCTCAACTTGGGGTATGTCGGTTAGTAGTGTCTCCCACAGTCAGACTCTTATTTGCATTGACCTTGTATCCAGCAGATGTATTATCAGTATTCAGTTCAGCATGTTATATCATGATTCATACTTGGTCATTGCATTCAGTTTAGCTCTTAGTTTATTTGCAGCATGTTTATTTCATGATCAATTTTATATTGTCCAGCTTAGCATATATCCTGCATGCTCAGTACATTCAAAGTACTGACGCATACTTTTGTGCTATATCATTTTATAATGTAGGCATTCAGCCTCCAGATCGCGCATAGTTCAACTCCCAATCCGTACTCAGTAGCTCAGTGGTGAGTCCTCATTAGCTCAAGGACAATAGACATGCTTTATTTCAGTACTTATTTCTTGTTTCAGATTTTGTTAGAGTTACCTGGGGAATGTCCCAGCAACTCTTACTTTAGTTAGATGGCTTTTAGACATAGATTAGACTCAACATATGTTGGTGTTACTTTCAGCTAACACTATACTATTTATATACAGACATTTGGGTTCTTCTCGCTTTCAGATATTAATATTATTTTAACTTTCGCATAGTGACTTTATCTTAAATTTCTTATTTTCATAGATATGCCATGCCATGGGTTAGCTTGGGTCACTCGTGACACTAAGCACCGTGTTGCATCTAGGGGGTAGTCTCGGGGCTTGACAAACTTAGTATCAGAGCAATATGTTCAAGTGTCCTAGGGTGACTGAAAGTCGCGTCAAGTAGAGTCTTCCTCATGAGTGTAAAGTGCACCACACTTATGGGGGAGAAGCTGTGAGACGTCATTAGGAATAACTTCCCTTCTTTCTTTTCCAGTTCATGCTATAGAGTATAAACTCTATTTAGTCCTTCTCTATTCTAACTCGTGCTCCTCGCATTTTAGAAAAATGCCTCATAGAAGAGGTAACGCTAGGAATCAGCCAGCAGCCCCAGCAGACCTTTGAACAAGCAAGTCACGCATGCTGAATTTAGGGATGCATTTTAAGTGCTCGCTCAAGCCATGACTTCCCAGGTCAATCAGCAAGCTGCAGCACCAGCTCCACCTCAGATAAATTCCACTGCAGCCATAATTCGGGACTTCACTCGAATGAACCCTCCAGATTTTCATGGGTCCAAGTCAGAAAAAGATCCCTAAGAGTTCCTTAAGGACATTCAGAAGGTCACTGATATTATGGGTTTCACTCCAGTCGAGGGTGCAGACTTGGCCGCTTATCAACTGAAAGGAGTGTCCTACACTTGGTACCAACAGTGGAAAGAATCTTGTTGTGCCAATGCAGGACTAGTGACTTGGGATATTTTCAGGATTGCTTTCCTGGATAGGTTCTTCCCACTAGAGCTTAGGTAAGCTAAGTTTCAGGAATTCATCAACTTGAGGCAGGATGATATGAGTGTAAAGGACTATGCTTTGAAGTTCACACAATTGTCCAAGTATGCTCCAGCAATAGTAGCTGACTCTCGAGCTTGTATGAGTAAGTTCGTGTTGGGGGTATCCGATGATGTGGTCAAGGAATGCAAAACGGCTATGCTTGTTAAGGAAATGGACTTCTCTAGGTTAGTTACTTATGCTCAGCAGATCGAGGAGGAAAATATCAAGGAAAGGGGAGGTGATGCTAAGAGGGATAGGACAGTTGATTATAACCACTATCAGCAGAGGTCAGAGGGTGGAAATCGCTCTCAATATCACAAGAAAAATTCAGCACCAGCTCCATCTTTTGCTAGTGCCCCAGTGCCTAAGTTCAAGAAGGATAAGCAGGATAGAGCGTATGGCTCCAAGTCCTAAGGTACTGTCACTAGTGGTCGCACAAATCCTTTTTGTAAGAAGTGTTGTAGGAACCACCAAGATGAGTGCATGGCAGGCAGCGGAAATTGCGTTGGGTGTGGTAATCCAGGCCATAGGATGAGAGAGTGCCCTGAGAATTCTCAGAAGGGCAGGGACACTCATTCAAGGAATCAAGACAACTCTACAACAACTCCAACAGGTCATCCTACTCATCAAGGCGCCTCTTCTGGTATAGGTGGCGGTCAGTGCCAGAACTGGTTATATGCACTTCAGGGTCGACAATACTAGGAGAACTCTCCCGATGTGGTCACGGGTACGTTACGAGTCTTTAATACTGATGTTTATGCATTTCTAGACCCAGGGGCTACACTATCCTTTATAACTCCATATATAGCAGTAAACTTTGATGTTAGTCCAGAAACTCTCCTAGAACCCTTCTCAGTCTCTATTCCAGTTGGTGACCCAGTTATAGCTAGACGGGTATACAAAAATTACCGAGTCACAGTTTCCCAGAAAGTCACCTCAGCAGATCTTGTAGAGTTAGAAATGGTGGATTTTGATATCATTCTAGGCATGGATTGGTTACTTTTTTGTTATGCCTCAGTCGATTGTAGAACTAGGATCATTCGGTTTTAGTTTCCTAACGAGCCGGTCCTAGAGTGGAAGGGTAGTAACTCAGTGCCTGATGGTCATTTCATCTCTTACCTTAAGGCCAGAAAGATGATTTCTAAAGGGTATATCTATCATCTAGTTCGGGTTAAGGACTCAAACTTCGAAACCCCAACTCTTGAGTCAGTTCCAGTAGTCAGTGAGTTTCCAAAAGTATGATCTTCCCTAAGTTCCCCCAGAAAGGGAAATTGACTTCGGAATTGATCTCCTTCCAGATACCTAGCCCATCTCAATTCCTCCTTACAGAATGGCTCAAGCTAAGTTTAAGGAATTGAAAGAACAGTTGAAAGACCTTCTAGATAAGGGCTTCATCAGACCCAGCATCTCGCCATGGGGTGCTCCAGTATTGTTCATGGTAATAAAGACGGTTCTCTCAGGATGTGCATTGACTACCGTCAGTTGAATAAAGTCACAATCAAGAATAAATATCCCATCCCCAGGATTGATGACTTGTTCGACCAGCTTCAAGGCGCTAGTTATTTTTCCAAGATGGACCTCAGATCCGACTATCATCAGCTCAGAGTCAGAGATAGTGACATCCCAAAGACAGCCTTCAAAACTCGGTATGGTCACTATGAATTTGTTGTTATGTCTTTTGGACTAACCAATGCTCCTACAGCTTTCATGGACTTAATGAACAGGGTGTTCAAACAGTATTAAGACTTGTTCATCATTATCTTCATTGATAATATCCTCGTTTACTCTAGAAATGAAGAGGAGCATGCGACTCATTTGAGGGTTGTTCTCCAGACCCTCAAGGATCGCCAACTATTCGCTAAGTTTAGCAAGTGTGAATTCTGGTTATAGTCATTCGCTTTCCTTGGTCATGTGTTATCCAGAGAAGGAATCCGTGTTGATTCCCAGAAAATTGAGGCAGTAAAGCACTGGCCCAGACCCACATCTCCGACATACATCATAAGTTTCTTGGGTTTGTATGGTTACTACAGGAGGTTCATAGAAGAATTTTCATCCATAGCTGCCCTATTGACCAAGTTGACTCAGAAAAAGGTCAAGTTTCAGTGGTCAGAGGAGTGTGAGAAGAGTTTCTTAGAACTGAAGACCAGATTGACTACAACTTCTGTTTTGAACCTACCAGACGGTTCAGACGGTTACGTGGTTTATTGTGATGCATCCAGAGTCGGCTTGGGTTGTGTTTTAATGCAGCAGGGTAAGGTCATAGCTTATGCTTCCAGATAGCTTAAGGCCCATGAGAAGAACTACCCGACTCATGACCTCGAGCTTGCAGCGGTTGTGTTTGCCCTAAAAAATTGGAGGCACTATCTATATGGTGTTCATGTTGATGTATTCACAGATCACAAGAGCCTTCAGTATATGTTCACCCAGAAAGAGTTGAACCTTCATCAGAGGAGATGGTTTGAGTTCCTCAAGGATTATGATATGAATGTGCTCTACCATCCGGGAAAGTCCAATGTAGTGGCTGATGCTCTTAGTAGACTGTCTATGGGTAGCGTATCTCATGTTGATAAAGAGACGAGAGAATTGGTCAGAGATTTTCATCGGCTTGCTCGCCTAAGAGTTTGCCTTATGGACACGACAGATGGTGGTGTGATAGTTCAGAATGGGTCAAAATCTTCTTTGGTAGCTGAAGTTAAGGAGAAGTAGGATAGTGATCCCATACTGCTTCAGCTAAAGGGTGCAGTTCATCAGCAAAGAGTAGAGGTTTTCTTCCAAGGGGGAGATGGTGTACTCCATTATCAGGGTCACTTATGTGTTTCTAAGGTGGGTGAGTTGAGGCAGCAGATCCTTTCAGAAGCCCATAATTCTAGATATTTCATCCATCCAGGTGCCACTAAGATGTACCATGATCTATGGGAAGTCTATTGGTAGGACGGCATAAAGAGGGACATCCGCATATTTTGTGGCTAAGTGCCCCAACTGTCAGCAAGTAAAGGTAGAACATCAGAAACCAGGAGGTGTGACTCAAGAGATTAGTATTCCTACTTGGAAGTGGGAAGTGGTTAACATGGATTTCATAATGGGTCTACCCCGTACTCGCAGGCAGCATGATTCCATTTGGGTGATAGTGGACAAAGTCACTAAGTCAGCTCATTTCTTGGCAGTCAAGACTACAGATTCAGCGGAAGACAATGCCAGACTCTACATCAGTGAGATAGTCAGGTTGCATGGGGTTCCTTTGTCTATCATCTCAGATAGAGGACCTCAGTTTACATCTCACTTCTGGAGATCATGTCAGAAAGGCCTTGGTACTCAGGTAAAGCTCAGCACGGCATTTCATCTGCAGACGGATGGTCAGGCAGAGCGTACCATTCAGACCCTAGAGGACATGTTGAGGGCTTGTGTGATCGATTTCAAAGGTAGTTGGGATGACCACCTACCTCTCATAGAGTTCGCCTACAATAATAGTTTACATTCCAGCATTGAGATGGCCCCATATGAGGCTCTATATGGGCGCAGATGTAGATCACCTGTTGGTTGGTTCGAAGTAGGTGAAACAGCTTTGATTGGACCAGATTCGGTCCATGAGGCTATGGAGAAAGTTCAGCTTATCAGAGACAGGATTAAGATAGCCTAGAGCCAGCAGAAATCCTATGCAGATGTTAGGAGAAGAGACTTAGAGTTTGAAATTGATGAGTGGGTTTTCCTAAAAGTGTCACCCATGAAGGGTGTGATGAGATTTGGCAAGAAAGGGAAGCTCAGTCCCAGGTATGTAGGTCCTTAAAAAATCCTGAAAAGGGTCGGTAGTGTGGCTTATGAGTTAGAGTTACCAGCAGAACTAACAACGTTTCATCCAGTCTTTCACATTTCCTTGCTGAAGAAGTGTGTGGGTGATCCGACATCGATAATACCCTTAGAGAGTATGGTTGTGAAGGATAGCCTCACCTATGAAAAGGTTCTAGTTGAGATTATTAACCGTCAGGTTCGTAGGTTGAGGAATAAAGAAGTCTCTTTGGTTAAAGTTTTGTGGAGGAATCAGTCTATAGAGGGAGCTACTTGGGAAGCAGAAGCAGCCATGATGACCAAGTATCCTCACCTCTTTCCCTCTGAGTCAGTTTCAGTTTGAGGTAAATAGTTCCTCTTCAGTCTCTCAGTTTACTCTTGTGTAATTCATCCCCAGTACCTTGTTCCATCAGTTTCCCTTGCATGTTCATGGAACTCGGTTCAGTTAGATATCAGTTTCTAGTACTCAGTTGGTAAGGATTGCAGCTCTTCCCTTCCAAACTCAGCTTGCTTTATCTTCATTCCAGGACAAATAATCCCAAGGAGGAGATATTGTAACACCCCAGAATTTAAACCAGTTTCTAAAACCCAAAACCTAGAAAACTCAGAGAAAATTTCAGCCTTGGTCAAGCCTCACAGGCTGGTCGTGGACACGATGGACCGTCAGGGTGACCGTGGGAAGGGACCAGGGGTTGGGTTTCAGCTGGATCTAGTCAAACGAGGGACCCGATGGGCGTCGATAGTCCGACGGGCCATCGGGCAGCCCGTGAGAAAAGGCCAGCCGCCCAGACCCAGCCATCCTTTCCCCGACGGGCTAACGCCATGGGCGTCGCTGAAGCGACGGGCCGTGGGAGCCATCGTGGGAACGCCCCAGGGGACTAGCCCCTCCTGCCCCATTCTGACTCCAGGGCCGACGGGACATCGCAGGTCCGACTCCCATCGGGCAACTCGTCCGGCGGAGGTTTCTCCAGAAAAATTCTAGCCTTAAGTTGGGGCAATCTGGTCTTTTTCTAATTATTTTAATCATGATTCTAAGTTGTTTTGGGGGTAATTAGAGGGTTTTAACTCTATTTTTCCCTCATTACTCCTCAATCACTCATACTTAGCAAATCTCTCAAGAACAGAACGCTCTCTCTCAAGAACAAGGCAAAAATGGGTTTCCTCCAAGTTCCTCTCAGAATCAAAAGATTCAACTGTAGAATCTTCACTCAGGTATGTGGGACTTCACCCATAAGATTAGGCTTAACACCCTTTTCCCTTGTGGACATCAGCAGTGGATCCACGTCAGACTTGTTCGTACCCTTGTCAAGGTATGAACACCCTTCCATCCAGGGTTACAGGTTGGCCCTATAGTTAGCTCAACTTAGGGTATGTCAGTTAGTAGTGTCTCCCACAGTCAGACTCTTATTTGTATTGACCTTGTATCCAGCAGTTGTATTATCAGTATTTAGTTCAGCATGTTATATCATGATTCATACTTGGTCATTGCATTCAGTTCAGCTCTCAGTTTATTTGAAGCATGTTTATTTCATGATCAGTTTTATATTGTCCAGCTTAACATATATCCTGCATGCTCACTACATTCAAAGTATTGACGCATACTTTTTTGCTACATCATTTTATGATGTAGGTCCAGGCATTCAGAATCCAGATCACGCATAGTTCGACTCCCGGTCCGTACTCAGCAGCTCAGTGGTGAGTCCTCATTAGCTCGAGGACAATAGACATGCTTTATTTCAGTACTTATTTATAGTTTCAGATTTTATTAGAGTAAGCTGGGGCATGTCCCAGCAACTCCTACTTCAGTTAGATGGCTTTCAGACATAGATTAGACTCAGTAGATATTGGTGTTACTTTCAGCTAACACTATACTATTTACATACAGACATTTTGGTTCTTCCCGCTTTCAGATATTAATACTATTTTAACTTCCGCATAGTGACTTTATCATAAATTGCTTATTTTCATAGATATGCCATGCCATGGTTTAGCTTGGGGTCACTCGTAAAACTAAGCACCGTATTGCGTCTAGGGGGTAGCCTCGAGGCATGACACGTGGTTTCCAAATTTTAGGAGGTATTTCCTATGGATCTACCTGGTATGCCTCCGGATAGGGACATTGATTTCTATATAGATTTAGAGTTAGGCACTCACCCAATCTCTATTCCTCCTTATCGTATGGGTCTGGCAGAGTTGAGGGAACTTAAAACTCAGCTTCAAGAACTTCTAGATAAGGGATTCGTTCATTCCAGTGCTTCGCCTTGGGGTGCTTCAGTCTTATTTGTGAAGAAGAAGGATAGTAGTATGAGGATGTGTATAGACTACATGCAATTAAACAAGGTTATCATCCGGAATAAGTATCCTTTACCCCACACTGATGAAATATTTGACTAGTTATAGGGTGCTTCAGTGTTTTTGAAGATTGACTTGAGGTGATAGTACCATCAGTTAAAGATTAGGCCTGGGGATATACCCAAGAAAACTTTTCGGAGTCGATATGGACACTATGAGTTCTTGGTAATATCGTTTGGGTTGACCAATGTGCCAACGACTTTCATGAGTTTGATAAATAGTGTCTTCAAGTCATATCTGGATTCCTTCATGATTGTATTTATAGAGGATATCTTGATTTACTCCAAGAGTAAAGAGGAGCATGCAGAGCATCTTCATATTATTCTGGCGATTCTGAGGAGACAAAAATTGTATGCTAAGTTCTTAAAGTGTGAATTTTGGTTGTTGTCAGTCAGATTCTTAGGGCATGTGGTTTCAGAAAAAGAGGTGATGGTGGATCCCCAAAAGATTGAGGCAGTTAAGAGTTGGGTCCGGCCTAGCTCTGTGACCGAGTTTAGGAGTTTCGTGGGTCTTGCTGACTTTTATCGCAGGGTTGTGAAGAAATTTGATTTTATTGCTACCCATTTGACAAGATTGACCTAAAAGGAGGTACTATTTGTGTGGTCTAATACGTGTGAGGAGAGCTTCTAAAAGCTCAAAACACTCCTGACTACAGCTCTTATCCTATCATTGTCGGTTGAAGGTAAAGATTTCATTATGTTTTGTGATGCTTCACATTAGGATTTGGGAGTTGTGTTAATGTAGGACAAGAATGTTATCGCTTATGCTTCGAGGCAGTTGAAACCTCACGAGAAAAACTACCCAACCCATGTTTTGGATTTGGCAGTAGTGGTGTTCGCACTTATTTTTTTACTAGAGACATTATCTCTACGGTGTCAAGTGCGAGGTATTCACAGACTATTGCAGCCTGCAATATGTGTTTACTCAGAATGTTTTGAATATGAGATAGAGGAGGTAGATGGATTTGTTAAAAGATTATGACATGACCATCTAGTATCATTCAGGTAAGGCCAATGTGATGGCAGATGCATTGAACCGTAAAGCAGTTAGCATGGGCAGTTTGTCTTGTTTGGGGGTGTCTAAGCGACACTTGGCTAGAGAGATTCAGACTCTAGAATCCAAGTTTGTGCAGTTGGGCATTTCAGAAAAGGGTGGAGTGTTGGCCAGTATTGAGGTTATACCCACATTCATAGAGGACATCAAGGCCAAGCAGTTTAAGGATGTGCAATTGAACAAGCTATTGAATAAGGTGTTGTCCGAGGAGTCCCCGGACACCACATATGACGCGTGTGGGGTGTTAAGTTTTAGAGGACGGATTTGTGTTCCTTGGGTTGATGAATTAGTTCAGAATATATTGGAAGAAGCTCATGGTTCACGGTACGCGATTCATCTGGGCATAATCAAAATGTACCGAAACTTGAGGCGGCTTTATTGGTGGCCTAGGATGAAGAGGGACATAGATGAATATGTTTCCAAATGTCTAAATTGTCAGCATGTGAAATATGAGCATAATGAAAGTGGAAAAGGATAGCCATGGACTTTTGGTGGGTCTTCCCAAGACCTTGGAAAGTATGATTCAATTTAGGTCATCGTGGACAGGCTGACAAAGTTAGCTCATTTCATTTCGGTCAGGGTGGATTACAACTCCCATCAATTGGCCAAGATCTACGTCAAGGAGATAGTGAGATTGCATGGGGTTTCATTTTCCATCATTTCAGACAGAGGCACGCAGTTTACTTCTAAGTTCTAGGGCAAGTTGCATGAAGAGTTGGGCACCCAGCTCACTTTTAGCACAACTTTTCATCCTCAGATGGATGGTCAGTCAGAGAGGATAATTCAGGTGCCAGAGGACATGCTGAGAGCATGTGTGATTGATTTTAGAGGCCATTGGGATCAGTTCTTACCGTTGTGTGAATTCTCATACAACAATAGTTAGCACTCCAATATTGACATGCCACCATTCGAGGCACCTTATGGGAGAGGATATAATATGCTCATAGGGTTGTTCGAGGAAGTCGATGTGAAACCTTTGGTCATTGACTTGGTGAAGGAAGCTCAGGAAAAGGTGAGAGGTATTCAAGCCAAGTTATTGACAGCCCAAAGTAGGCAGAAGGAGTATGTTGATCACCAGGTAAGGGACATGTCTTTTCAGATTGGTGAACAGGTTATGTTAAAAGTGTCACCGATGAAAAGAGTAATGAGGTTTGGAAAGAGGGTAAGCTTATCCCTCGGTACATTGGTCCATTCGAGGTTCTCAAAAGTGTTAGGCCGATATCTTCCAAGTTAGCATTGCTGCCCAGTTTATCCAGAGTCCATCCAATTTTCCATGTATCTATGTTGAAAAGGCACCATGGAGATGGGGAGTATATCATCAAATGGGATTCGGTCGTGCTAGATAAGGACCTTCAGTATGAAAAAGAGTTGGTTGCTATTCTTGATTGGGATGTCCAAAAGTTGAGGACGAAGGAAATAAGATTGGTGAAGGTTCAATGAAAGCATAGTCTGGTTGAGGAAGCCACTTGGGAAACCAAGAAGGACATGTGGCACAAGTACCCTCACTTGTTTGAGGATTCAGGTACTACCATTTCTCTTTTTAGCTCATCTTTTTTGTGTTTGATCATTCAAAGATGAACGGCGGGTAAATTGGTATCTGTTGTAACGACCCTTCCCATTGTTATAGATTAGCTATTAGTGTGAAGAAATGGGTTAGAAAACATCCGAGTTTGGACGTTGGAAATTTTAGGCTAGGCTAGTCTCGGATGAATTTTGAGCGAGGTAAGGTCTAGGACAATCTAGAAAAGGATTTGGTAAAATATCTGAGGTTGAGATAGTTTTTATAATAGATAAGATGTTAAAGAGTCTGTAGGACTTTTCAGAAATGAATTCGGGTGAGTAGAACTCCCGATATCAAACTTGACGTGAAAGGGTTGGTATGAAATGTCAAGGTTTGAAAGTGTTTTGTAAAATGGGAAAAATTGAGAGGATTCTCGAGGTTCTGTCCCATGTCATCTGCTATAGTGGGTGACACGCTGCAATGGCAATGACCGTTATAGCAGAGAAATTTCCACTATAGCAGAAGTCAATGCGGTTAACTCCGCTATAGCGGGCGACTTCCGCTACGATGGCGCTGCTTGATAACGCCCAAACTACACCTCGAATTAACGAAGCGTAAGCAGTCATAGTCAAATATAGAACCCAACTAGGTTGGGGTCGAATCCCACAGAGAATATGGTGAGAATTAAGTCGTTAGTGAGGTATGAGACTAATAGTCAATAATTTCCGGTAAATAAAGGGGGGGTTTGTGTGTAAACAAAGCGTAAACAAAACGAACAATTAACGTATGAATGATAATCAATAGGAGAATGAACTAGGGAAGTGTTTACCATGGCGTTGGTAACAATGTCGATCCTAGGCTTAATCGGGTTCTTTTTATATGCGTGTCACGGTGTGATTGAAGCAATGGTATCGTCTAAATGTCTCTCGACCAAATAAACAAATTTCCTTTTCTATTCTCTCGACCTCGAAAAGATGTGCTTTTTAGATTTCAATCCTAAACATCAAGTAGATTAATCTAGTTACAGCATTAATCATTAGACGAGAGTTAATAGTCTCGAATCCTTGTTGTTAATCAAGTTTCCCGGTTTTAATCTCTTTACTCAAGCAAACTTAAACCTAGGCATGTTCTAGTGTTTGCAACCACTAGAAAACGTTAAATAATGAATGATTAACAACGTGACAATACATATATTGAACCCAACGCTACCCGGAATCTATATCGCTACGTTTGCCATGGCTCCCACAACCCTAGTTGTGGGAGGTTTAGTTAATCATGCTATAAAGAAAAGAGAAGAGAATTGTATTCATAATAAAGAGAATGGATTCTTACAATATAGTGAAAATAATCTTCAATTATCCAAGAACAAGAAAAACCAAGATCCCAAGAACGATTCAAGAACAAGCTTGAGGAGAAGGAAACCGTGTGTAGCGCGTTTCCTCTCTCAAAACTCGCTCAAAAACTCCTAAAACTATTGGGAGAACTATTGTATAGTGAATGAATAATTAAAATAAAACTAACATAGGGTATTTATAGGAGTCTAGGAAACCAATCCCAAAAACGCTCGGATTCCGCGTCGCGGACTGCCTAAGTGTGACGGCCAGGCTGACGGACCGTCACAGGGTTGACGGACCGTCGCCTGGACCGTCACCCTTAGGCAGTGGACTGCCTCACTTGCTGCCTTGGTGTGACGGTTTGGGTGACGGACCGTCACACCCTTGACGGACCGTCACCTGAACCGTCACTCTTATCCAGAATGCTCTTTTTCGCGTATTTCCTTCCGTTTCCATGTTTGTCTCCATTTCCTACAAATATAACATAAAAACATCAAAAATGACGACGGTTGCTTGAAAACGTATGATTGTTCTTAGTTAAAAGGAGTCGAAAGTGCCGTAAAATGGCGGCACATCAACACCCTCAACTTAAAACGTTCGCTTGTCCTCAAGCAACGTAACATAAAAACAATAAGACGACTCAACTAAGAACACAAACTCATGTCTCTAGCAACTCATGGTCATTCAAAACTTATTCACTTTTAAATCACGCTCCCTTATAGCACACAAATGTATGAAACACTAACTTGCAAGGATCCAAACATGTCATTCCGATATGATAGAACATTCTACATACACACGCGCAGCTATCCTAACAATCAATAGACAATACAGACATCTTGGTTGCCCTCACCACAAAGAAATCCCACACACAAGATTTGGGACTAGGTAAGCGCTCACACTCACAAACGATTTCAAACAATGCACATGCGATACCATAGGCTTGCCCTTACTATTCTATTTCAGTTCTTCAGAAAGCCGCTCAGGATCACTACAGGACTTGTTTAGGCTTGTAATGAGGTTTCAGGTGCAGGTAGGATACATTTAGGGGTTAGTGACTAAGCCCTCCTTGGAACCACCAACGTCTTATTACCACATAACTTTACTTTGTCCATCCTTATTCACCTTTATATTTCCTTCTTTCTAGCTACAGGTGCGGCCTCTTTATTTTGACAATTCTTTTTATTACTTTTTCGATCTTTTTCATCTCCTTTTTTCTTTCTTTTATTAGTCACACACCCGAATTTTTCATTCTATTCACAACCAATCTTCCCTATCCTTTTTTTTTCTTATCATTCACCTCTATAGTAGTCACCCTCAACTTAGGCTGATTGCCTGGGTTGAGGTGCACAATGTCCATGGAAGGACCAAGGCCAAAACAGGGTTTACCTCTATAGTAGCCACCCTCAACTTAGGCTGATTGCCTGCGTTGAGGTGCACGATGTCCAAGGAAGGACCAGGGCCAAAATAGGGATTCAAAGTTAAACAGGAATGGTGACAGGTTATCGAAAGAATAAGGTCAATCATGGCTCAAACAGGGATCAAAGGGATTATTTGCGTTTGGACGGTCTTATCGGTTAAGTGGACCGCACACAAAAAGGGCCTGTGATCCTTTCCTAAGCAACCAACTTCAAACTTAACAAAATAGACCGGGCAAGTTCTAGATGCATGCACAGAGTAAGAATTTATAACAATAAGCTCACACACTCTTGGCACCAAGAAACTATATCGCTACCAACTATCAAACAACCGCTCGGCTTAAGCATACTCTTTCTAATCATAATCACACAATGACATTTAAGGATCCAGACAGTCAATCGTTTCAACATAAGTACGACACCAGAAAATTAAAGAAGGGGGCTCCTTTTAGTCAAGAAAAACGCCATGATGCTTGCTATAGACACTAAAAAAAAATTTAAAATAACAACCTAAACATGCCGGTTCTACTAGATAGCACACCGGAGGGAAAAGAAACACGGCAACAAAAACCCTCGGTGGTGACTCACAGGTTTCCCCACACCCTCAACTTAGACTCATGCATTGTCCCCAATGCATCTATATGAAAGCTAAAAACTGTGAGAGAAAGGAATACCTGTGAAGTCGATTTGACTCAGATTCTGGAATGATGTTGGAGACCGCCAGGGTCTCCAGAACAAGAGAACTCGATGGAGTGTGGCGTTCTAGCTTCCTTTTTGGGCTCCATCGCTAGTCGCGACAACTTCTTCGCTCTTTCTTTGCAGATTCTCTTGCGGTGTTTTCTTTTTCTTGACCTTTCACCGCTTTCCTTTACCTGCTTCTCCTGAAGATACGCGTCCGCAGGGCCTTCCTCAATAGCATTGATGACCGCGACCACCCTCATGTCACTTGGTTGCTTCATCAATTTGGACACATCGAACTTGACCACTTCATTGTTTATTCGGAAGGTCAGTTCGTTTTTCTCCATGTCAACCAATGCTCTTGCTGTGGCTAGCAATGGTCGTCCCAAGATTATGGGAACTTCGAAATCCACTTCGCAATCCAAGATCACAAATTCAGCTGGGAAGATAAGCTTACCGATCTTTACTAGCACATCAGACAATACTCCCACAGGTCGCTTTACTGAGCGGTCAGCCATCATCACTCTTATGGACGTTGGTTTAGGAGCTCCCAAACCCAGTTGTTTATAGACGGCTAGCGGCATCAAGTTGATGCTAGCACCCAGATCACACAAGGCTTTCCCGAAGTTGAGCTTCCCAACAGTGCAGGGAACAGTAAACGCACCTGGGTCTTCCTTATTTTCTACTAACGATCTAGAGGAAATAGCGCTGCAGTGGTAGAGGTTGTCTTCCGGTTCAAAACTTACCGACCTCTTCTTTGTAATCAAGTCCTTCATGAACTTGGCATAACCGGGCATTTGTTCCAGCGCTTCCACCAATGGTATGTTTATTGAAATCTGCTTCAGCATGGTCATGAAGTTCAGGAACTTACCATCGTCAGCTTTCTTCTTCAAACGCTGTGGGAACGGAGGTGGTGGCCGAGGCATCATAGTTGGAGGCTTTTCAGCTTCCTTGCTTTTCTCCGCGGGCTTTGGAGTTTCCTCCTCTACCGCCTCTTCATCATCCGCAACATCACCTTGAGTCTGAATTACCGGATGTGATTCCGGTAATATTTTGCCGCTTCTTGTGGTGATCGCCATACAGCTAGCGTCATTCCTCAGATGAGTCGTGTCACTCGGCAAGGTACCTGTCTTCCTTTGGTTCAGAGATGCCGAGATTTGCCCTACTTGCTGCTCCAACTGCTTGATCGCGGTGAAATGTGACTCTACTACCTGACTCAACGTTGATAACTCAGTCCTCATCTCTTTTACCCCAGAGTCAGTCGATTCCACCTTCAGCAGCATCTTTGCCATCATGCTCTCCAATTTCGACGTCCCTGTCTCAGTGCTAGCTCTATCCCGATTACCAGGTGGAACATACAACCCACCTTTATCAGTGTGGTTCCTCCAGTTTCCTTGGTCGCGATCTCTGTAGTCGGTTTTCTCATAGTGGTTGTCTCTCTGATAGTTCCGACCTTGGTTTCCTTGGCCATTGGCCTGGAAACCCCCCAAGTAATTCGCTTCCTCAGTTTCCAACTCTGCTGCTCTACCTTGGGAACCCACAACTTTTACCTTCTCCATACCTCCTGAGAACAAGTGCTTGGTCAGTAGGTCCAACTGCGTTTTCAGATGCGCCATGTCTTGGTCGCGCTCCTCCTCTTTCCTACGCTGCTCTGCTGACATACCAACGGCATAGGTGCTAGCTGCAACCTCTGAATCTCATGTGTGCCAGGCCCTGTTGGTTTTGGTGAGCCTGTCCAAAGTAGTTGTGGCCTCAACAAAGGTAAGACCCATGAATGCACCACCTGCTGCGTTGTCTAACGTCGGCTTGGTAGTCGAATTTAGTGCCCGGTAGAACGTCTGCATCAAAAAGTTATCGGTCAACTGATGGTTCGGGCATTGTGTTATCTTCTTTTTGAATCGCAACCAAGTCTCGTGCAGTGCTTCGTGAGGTTGCTGCCTAAAGTTGCTAATCTCGTCCCTCAACTGTATCATCCGAGAGGGAGGAAAGAACCTTTCTAGGAAAGCTCCTCTCAACTCTCCCCAAGTTGCGATAGAGTCGGGGTCAGCTCTGTCAACCACAACGCTGCCTCATCAGACAGAGACAACGGAAACAACCTGAGCCTGATCGCTGTCTGACTCACGCCCGGCAGTTCGAACGACTTGCATATGCCCACGAAATTCATTAGGTGCTGGTTTGGATCATCCCCAGCGGCACCTCGGAACACTCCTCTCAAGTTCAACAGCTGGATCATCGTGCTAGTGATGTTGAACTTGGCTCCGGGCGGTAGCGGTGGAACAACAATGGCGCCCGTAGCGCCAGCTTCATCTAAGTCGAGATCCTCATCATTCCGTGCGATCTCATCCTGCAGACCACCAGCATTCAGATTTTGTTGGGCCTGCAGTTCTGCAGCGATCCTCGCTGCCTCTAGTTGTGCGGCCATACTCTGCCTCAATGTTCTAGCAAGCTCGGGGTCGTAAGGTAAAATTTGTTCCCCCGAACTTCGGGTACTTGGCATGCATAACTGTGTACCCTGTCAAAGACAAAAACAACAAATAAACGTAAAGCAGGAAATTATGACTAAGAGTCAAATAAACACACCAGACTTAATTAACAACCGTATTCCCCGGCAACGGCGCCACTTTTTGATAACGCCCAAACTACACCTCGAATTAACGAAGCGTAAGCGGTCGTAGTCAAATATAGAACCCAACTAGGTTGGGGTCGAATCCCACAGAGAATATGGTGAGAATTTAAGTCGTTAGTGAGGTATGAGACTAATAGTCAATAATTTTCGGTAAATAAAGGGGGGGTTTGTGTGTAAACAAAGCGTAAACAAAACGAACAATTAACGTATGAATGATAATCAATAGGAGAATGAACTAGGAAAGTGTTTACCATGGCGTTGGTAACAATGTCGATCCTAGGCTTAATCGGGTTCTTTTTATATGCGTGTCACGATGTGATTGAAGCAATGGTATCGTCTAAATGTCTCTCGACCAAATAAACAAATTTCCTTTTCTATTCTCTCGACCTCGAAACGATGTGCTTTTTAGATTTCAATCCTAAACATCAAGTAGATTAATCTAGTTACAGCATTAATCATTAGACGAGAGTTAGTAGTCTCGAATCCTTGTTGTTAATCAAGTTTCCCGGTTTTAATCTCTTTACTCAAGCAAACTTAACCTAGGCATGTTCTAATGTTTGCAACCACTAGAAAACATTAAATAATGAATGATTAACAACGTGACAATACATATATTGAACCCAACGCTACCCGGAATCTATATCGCTACGTTTGCCATGGCTCCCACAACCCTAGTTGTGGGAGGTTTAGTTAATCATGCTATAAAGAAAAGAGAAGAGAATTGTATTCATAATAAAAAGAATGGATTCTTACAATATAGTGAAAATAATCTTCAATTATCCAAGAACAAGAAAAACCAAGATCCCAAGAACGATTCAAGAACAAGCTTGAGGAGAAGGAAACCGTGTGTAGCGCGTTTCCTCTCTCAAAACTCGCTCAAAAACTCCTAAAACTATTGGGAGAACTATTGTATAGTGAATGAATAATTAAAATAAAACTAACATAGGGTATTTATAGGAGTCTAGGAAACCAATCCCAAAAAATGCTCAGATTCCGCATCGCAGACTGCCTAAGTGTGACGGCCAGGCTGACGGACCGTCACAGGGTTGACGGACCGTCGCCTGGACCGTCACCCTTAGGCAGTGGACTGCCTCACTTGCTGCCTTGGTGTGACGGTTTGGGTGACGGACCGTCACACCCTTGACAGACCGTCACCTGAACCGTCACTCTTATCCAGAATGCTCTTTTTCGCGTATTTCCTTCCGTTTCCATGTTTGTCTCCATTTCCTACAAATATAACATAAAAACATCAAAAACGACGACGGTTGCTTGAAAACGTACGATTGTTCTTAGTTAAAAGGAGTCGAAAGTGCCGTAAATTGGTGGCACATCACTGCTATAGTGGAATTAGACTGCTATAGCAGGATAAGTCACTGTAAATGCATAAACTTTCCTAAAAATATTTAAAATTGTTCAAGAATATTTTAGGGAAGGGTAGAGGCAAAAAAGGGCAAATCCTACTGATTTTCTACCAAGAATCTTCGTAAAGATAAGAAAATTGTTTCCCTAACTTAGTACTTCAATTCCTATACCTTAGAATAGTTAGTTACGGGTAGTAGGGAGGGTTTGTCTTGACCTAAGGAGAAAAATCTGGTATAACAAAAAGGAAAAGCTCAGGTTCAGTAGAGCATTCGGGCGTAATTTGAGGTAGGTGATGGTTGAATTATTTTTTCATCTACGTTATGTGTGCATATTAACTATTGCATTACTATTGCATGTATATTACGTATTTTAGAAAATAAAATAATGAATAATAATGATATCCGATTGTCAATCTGGTGAAATAAACTTATCTTAATGACTTGTTGCTTTTACAAGCGTGGGTTGTGTTCATTGTTGTTAATTATTGTGATGTCTGTGACATTCGATTGGCTCAGGTATCATACCTGGTATAATTCATTAATTGGCTCGGGTACCACACCTCGTACGGGATATCTATCGGTTGGCTCGGGTACCACGCCTGGTACAGGTTCTATCATGGTTGGCTCAGGTACCATGCCTGGTACAGGTTTGATTGTGTTTCTGTTTGATGGTTCCATGAGTGGATCATGTTTATTTTTTGTGATGTGATTGTTGCATATTGGTTCATGAGTGGCCGAGTGGTTGTGTTTAAATGTTGGGTTGGTTCTTGTGTAGACCGGGATTGCATGTTAAAAACTGCAGATATTGCCTCAGGGAGCCTTGGGTGGTCCGTGTTAGTTGAATGACGTATGGAATCACATATATTGTTGTTGTTGTGGTTGTGGACATATCTCATGTGGTTTCTAAGTTTGGTTGAGGACGGAGAGTTTGGATTATAATTACTGACTTGTTTATACATATTTTATCCTGCTTTACTGAGTTTTAGTTAAGTGTTCATATTTTCTATATTGGAGCTGGCCGATGATCCTACCAGTACACTGTTATTTATGTGTACTGATACTGCTCTTGATCTTCTTTTGTTGAGTACAGGGCATATTCCGGTGGTGGCTGCGCGACCTCAATTGTGACACGAGTGTTTCTTGAATCTAAGGGTGAGCTACTTCTTCCAGACTGTCATGGATTCGTCTATCCTTTGTAGTCCATTATTCGGACTCAAATTACTTTTACTTTGGGGTTGAATCCCCGTATCTTAGACTTTTGTTAGATGTTTTGGTACACGACTTTCAGATTCTAGGGGTTATTTCCGCAGGGATTCTTATTCTTTACTTTTAGCTATGTTTCTTGGTTTGATTAATGATAAATGGTTTTAGCTTCTTAGTTTGTTAAGTGTTGACTTGGGTACTTGGTTCACTCACCGGGGGTTTAGGGTGGGTTCCACTCACGGTGATTTAGGTCGTGACGTTGAGAGATCAAGATGAATATTCAAGATCAAGCTCAAAGAACCTTGAATTCAAATACAAATCAAGATCAAGATGAAAATTCAAGATCAACCTCAAAGGCCCTTGAATTTAAGTAAAAGTCAACATCAAGCTCAAAAAATCTTGAATTTATATTCGAAAAGAAAAATCACAGAATTCATAGAACTTGTAGTATCCACCATATATTGAAATCTACAATTATTGTGATTTTTTTTATCTTGTTTATTACTTTCTCGGCGCAAATTTTATTATCTACAATCACTTAACTAAAAGTATCATGTGATATAATTAGATAAAGGTGATTTTATCATCATACTTCCCATGTCTCCTGCTATATTACCGTAACTATTATTCATTATCTATATTTTATGAGATGTTACATTATATACTTCTATTTCTCATTTTCTATGCAGTATCAAAAAAATAAAATAATAATAATATGTTATTCCGTTAATTCCTTCCTTCCTTTCAAAGTCATATATCATCTATGCCGCCTTCATCTACTTTTACAATTGATAAAATGTGTTAAATAATCTTAAATTTGAGAGAAAATGCAAGTTCATGAAATTAGGATTAATACCCTAATAAAATAAATGACTCTTTTTACACACGTAAAAAAACTTTGATGTAACATTTGGATTAACATGAAAGTCCCGGTGGATAGAATACAATATTAATTCTCATCCAAGATCAATTTTTTGCTTTTTATACAGAAAAGTATATATATATATATATATATATATATATATATATATATATATGTATCAAACATAATCTTTCGTGTGGCACTTAAATATATATCTTGACTAATCTGAAAGACTATATGAGTGGAAGGAAAATAATGATTAACCCTCATCAAAGATTGATAGCTAAAGAAGGTGAGAACCAAACAAACCATGTTATAAAACTTTATTATAAGTGTCAAAGATTATTTACTAATCAATTTGAGAGTGCCTATATTCTACTATCTTATAAAAGGCAATAACATTGTTGTACTGGGGGATCTATGGTTTGTACCATTTCATAATTGAACTAAATTAACCTGTGAAAATGTGAGTATTAAAAGCAAATAAATGTTATCTTCGGTTAAACCAATTAATATATTTGAATATATTAAATTATATTTACTAATATAATGAAAAGAATATCACATAAATATTTTACATAATGAAAAATTAAAGTTGACACAATTATATTTCATCTCAACAGTTAAAATGCACAATGTATGCATCAATTCAGACCCAAAACACATTCTAGGCTCATTTCAAGCTTGAACTGCACGTACTCTTATTATTCGTTAATTCTTCATCTCTTGCAAAGTTAGCATCAAAGACCCCCATCTTCATCCCTATAAAGTTTAGAAAGAACTCGCAAAAGCTCACTCAAAGAGTAAAAATAAAAGAGAAAGATTAAAGAACACAAAATGAGATGAAATGTTCAAATTTATCATAAAAGAGGTACCTCAATTTACTATTTGTATCTGTTATTATGTCATTATATAAATAAAAATATCTTGTAATAATTATAATTAAATTAAGAATTTGAATTCTAATTAGATAATATTTATTATAAATAAAATTTGAAATTCTTAGTATAGATCTAATTATTTATATATCTAAATCTAACTTAGTACGTATAACAAAAATAAGTGCAACGAAGGTAGAATTATAGAACTAAATAAATGGACTTATTCATCTCCTACATGAGAAAAATATGTAGGGAAAAGGACATGAGCTGACTCTTTTCAAAATTAATGCCCCGTGTTTGGGCCATTGGACACTGTATGGACAGTCGGTCAAAAAAGTTCCACATAATGGTCATTTCACAATTTGGGCCCATTCAGACCCTTTATTTAATCTGATTTATAAGCCCAATTTTGCAGCAACTTTTGTTGACTTATTTTTTGCCTTTCTTCCTTCCTTTTTTTGGCTGTTTTTATTTATTTATTTTATTGTTTTTTTCATTTCTCTTTTTGTTTTTATTTTAAAAAAAAATTTCTGCCTTTTTTTTGTTGCTTTATTTTATTTTATTTTTTACCATAAAAAGTATATAATAAATGTATTAGTATATAATATCTTATTTTCTTGGCAAGTTCTAATTAAGTTATACTTTTATAAATTTGTAGGGTACGTCTCATACAATGTCCAGAACTTCCACACTCTATTTTTTTGAGTTGATTGTATAAAAAAATATTTATTTTATTTCTTATGATTTTTATAGAAAATGTATAATTATTGTATCGAATATGTATTTGTATAATTTTTCTATATAAACTGTATAGGATGTGTATAGAAAATGTATAATTGTTGTATAAAATATGTATTTGTATAAGATTTCTATATCAACTATATAATTATTGTATATAATATGTATCTGAATAATTATTTCAGCTAAATGTTGATATGATGTGTATAAGAACTGTATAATTATTGTATAGAATATGTATTTGTATATGATGTGTATAGAAATTGTATCATTGTTGTATAGAATATGTATATGCATATGATGTGTATAGGAATTGTATCATTGTTATATAGAATATGTATATGTATAGGATGTGTATAGAAATTGTATCAATATGCATTGTATATATGTATCAAGACTTTAGATTACTCAGATATGTATTGTATTGTATCAACATAAATGGAGGTTGTATCAATACATTAGAAAAAGAAGACATTTACCCAAATACATATATTTGATATTAAAAATAGATACATGTATTTATTATCAAATATTCACTAATATTTTTTTATTGTATTTAAAAAAGATACACTCTTTTTATATTTAATTATAATTATTAAAAAAAGAGCACAAAGAGTTATTTTTAAAAAAATGAAAAAGAAATTAAAGAAAAGCAATGAAAGAAAAGAGCAGTGATGTTTTGTTTTTTTTTAAAATGAAAGAAAAGAGCAGTGATGGTATTTTATTTTTTTTTAAAATAGTTGCAGTAAGATTTTTTTTAAAAATATATTAAAAAAGCCAAAAAAGAAAAGAAAAGAAGAAAGCGGCGCAAGAGTGACAAAGAAAAGAAGAGTAACCGCTAGCCGCTAATGGCTATTTCATGGAAATCAATTTCATGGGACATCTGATTGGGACTATTTTCCACCGAATGACCATTTATGTCCTTCTCCCAAATATGTATGATAATAAATTTTATTATTTTTCTTCATTTCTTTGTCTTTTCTCTTGTCTTCTAATTTTCTAAAAATAGATTAAGAGTTTTTTTTTATAAATAATCGAAAGATTGGGTCGAATTCGACCCGACACGAATTTTTAGATAAAATAATTTTTCGAAAGATAGAGAAAGATACAAAACTCTATTATTTATATTTAAATTTCAAATTATATACCTAAGACAAGAAGGAATTTTATTTTCCTAATTTCACTTAAAGAACACAAAATGTTATTATGAGATCAAACTAAAGATTATATATATAGATAGATAGATAGATATGATATTTATGTTATTATGAGATCAAACTAAATCTTTCGTCATTAATTAATTTACATATATGTTATAAGGTATTTTAGTGAATATGAGATCAAACTAAATCTTTGCCATTAATTAATTTACATATATGTTATAAGAAATTTTAGTTAGTAGCAAAACTAAGCACTATATAATGACTGCATCATAAGAGCAAAAAATCAACATATATACTGAGCAAAGCCACATTGATCTCAATTTCAACATGAATCGCTTTCACCTCTTTTTTTTATTTGCCTTTGTTCTACTCCTTTGTAGTACATCAATAACAATTGAAGCTATTCGAGTTGAGAATCTTTCAACCAAATCGATGAAAATTAAAGAAATTTTTCGATCTTTGGCAGAGTTGAAAACTGCAAGGGATTTTAGATCATCCTTGAGAGAAGCTCCTATGGGACCAGACCCAAAGCACCATGTTAGCCCCCCTAACCACTCCATAAAAATTGAAGAGATTTTTCAATCTTTAGCAGAATTGAAAACTTCAAGAGATTTTAGATCATCCTTGAGAGAAGCTCCTATGGGACCAGACCCAAAGCACCATGATACCCCCCCTAGACTGTATTTTTAATACAACAGGAAGTTATCCTTCAAAAGAAAAAAGTAAGGAGAAATGGAAAAAATCAATAAGAACTTGCATTTATTTTTACAATTTTGGGCGTTTATTTATATGTTATCTTTGTATTACATGTAAGATTTTATAAAATTTGAGTTATTAATTATATAATTTTTTTCAGTGTTCGAATTTATTTGATTATTTTCTGAAGCCACTACTATTACAACATAAATCTTAGGAATAATTTCAAAGATTTCTCTTAAAGATTTCCGTTATAACTGAAGCACTGAATATCCAAAATTAGAGTTGCTCAACATATGAATATGGTTTTAACTTTTAACTATAAAACACAAGAAAGAAATTCATAAGAAGCAGGATGACAAAGAATATTGTTGAAGATTTCCGCTGAAGTTAGCCACATACAAGTTTTTTTTTTGACAACCCCTGATACAGGTTTTATGTTTGGTACAAAGAAAATATTTTCATGAAAAATATATTTTTAGAAGATATTTTCTTGAAAAATAAGTGAATTTCTTACTTATGTTTTAGTGTTTCGTAAGTAAATAAAGAATATTAGCATAAGAGTATGTATGTGTAATCTAGCAGAATATTATAGAATTGAATGGCATGGGGAGCAAGGGTATGGGGTAGCGGGATTGGGGGTGTTGGGTGGGTGGGGAGGAGATAATAAACTTGGGAATACTACTTATGATTTTTTTTTTCATATTTCATTAGGAAAGTCATCTTCCTAATTTTTAAAGAACTTATTTTTCTAAAAAGATATTTTTAAAAATATTTTGACCAATCAAAAAAAAGTTGAAAAATAAAAAGTTATTTTCCTCCATGCCAAACACACCCTTAGTTTAAGGGAAAAAAATATACAATACAAGATTTAGTATTGCAAAACTTAACAGGAGTTTTAACTTTTTCAAACATAGCAGTAGAATTCTATCAAAACCTAAAAAAGAGATTAAGAACACAATAATTTTTTTCCTGAATCACGCAAAAAATATTTCTTCATGATCTTCTTTCTAAAATATCTCCCCTTCCTGATCTTCTCCTCAAGATATCTCCCCTCAATATTTTTTCACGATTTTCTACATATTTCATTCTATGAAATATGAATCCAATATAATTGATAAGTTGCTCATTCTCTTGTTTTATACCATCATTCTCTCTCGTGTTTATTAAAACTTCATTAAAACATATTTGTTATTTCTGCGTTTTGATAACAACATTTTTGAAAATGAACATGGATTAATTTTTTTCAGTATGGCCAATGATATCATTCATTCTTTAAAAAAAAAGGGTAGGGGAATGAAAAACGAGGGATGGGATTACAAGTGGGGAAGTGAACCGTCACCAATAAGGAGAAAATTCAGGTAGTCAACCAACTGAGCTACTAAGATTTCTCTGGTATTTTTCATTCAATCCGATGGTATTACCTTTTTTCAGTATGACCGATGGTATCGTTAAATTTACCATAATCTATACGCAACTATTCAATAATACATGACTGTATATAAATTTCATACATACAAACATGTAAAAATAACATAAAAGTGAGAGATACACTAGTTTCTATGCAAATTTTAAATCACAGAAAATAATGGCACACCTAAATTAGCTAAATTTATCATATTTTATAAGCAATTCATACATTAAATATGTTTTATATAATTTGATATAAAAAGATTAAGTAAATCAATTTGTGTTTATCATATTTTATACACAATTCATACACTAAAACATGTTTGTATTACCCTAGTATAAAAATAATTAAGTAAACCAATTTGCATATACAATCCATACATATAAAAAACATAAGCATACCATTTTGTATTCCCCAATTTCAGACTTAAGGATAGTTAAATATTCAAAAAGGTAAATATATCATATGATATATCCATTTCATACAATTATTTAATTTTGAAACATTTTAATATGTAATTTGTTATGTCAATTTAATAACCCAAAAAAGAAAAAAACAATTTTGACAAAAAATCATAATAAAGAAAGGATTTTTGTCATAAATAATCTGCAAAAATGGAGAGTTATTGAAGAGAGAAAAGTTTAAATTTTTTCCTTTTAAAAAAGTAAAATAATGGGGAAGAGGGAGAGAGAACGTGTTCATTACCCTGCTATAAAAATCAGGCATAAAAATCTCTCCACTCCCATGAAAGGAGCCCAAAATTCGGAAAAAATTCTCAGCCAAAATCTGCCTCAATTTGCCACGTTTTGTAATATAAAATTATGTTTGATAAATAATAAAAATATCTTTATGTATTATAATATAAATTCTTAATTATTTATGTGGTGTGATTTTTTCTTATTTAATTATGTCATTATGTACTTCTTTTCCTTTAGCTTATAATCCTTTTTCCACGAGCGTTCATATGGTTCTCTATTTATGTTTTTCTTTTAATCTCTTTTTAAAATATTTGTTTCAATTTGTTTACTGATTTAGCCGGGAATGAATGATTTGTTACACATTACTGACCCAAAGACAAAGGCGAGGGACTTAACTTTAAATTCTTAAAAAAATTGTTCAATAAAATAATAATAAACCTATTTACTCAAAATATTTTGATGAGAGAAAGGGAAATTTAGTTAATTTGTAAATTTTTATATTAATATAAGTAAATAAATAAATAAAAAGATTTTCTATATAAAAAAATAAAGAGATAAACTGAAGTTAGTGTTACGATGTAAAACCTGAAGGAAGGTAACTCAATTTATGCATAAATTTTACTATAACTAGTGTAATGGACCGCTCCAGTTAATTAAATCAAAATATAATTAATTTTAATATCATAAAATTCATTTGGGTTCAATGAAGGACAAGATGTAGGAAGCGAGACTGAGATGGTTTGAACATGTGACTAGGAGGTGTACGGATGTCCTAATGCTGAGATGTAAGAGGCGGGCTGTCACGATCCAACTATCGGGTCATGCGGACACCTACTCTAAATCACCTAGATAAGAGAATCCTTACCACCCCATATTTAAATCATGCGTGCGTAAGTAAATAAGAAGCATGAAAATTTATCTTAAAAAAATAAAATAAATCTCAAACATTGATTACAATAAAACCTTTTCAAAATACAACTGAACTCCTCCCTTGGAACTAGTCTGAACAGGTACAAGAGTTGCTAAGAGATATGAAACAATCGAATAAGACACAACTCCCACCATAGGAAAAGATGAGTAGGAGCTGCTGGAGATTTCTATTCACATCACTAAAAAATATCAATTGATCCTGCAATCAGACTATATCCAAAAAGGCGTAGCAAGAGTAGTATCAGTACAAACAACACGTACTGGTAGGCATCATCGGTCGACCCGAATTCACCACATAACATCATGTAAATATCCAAAAGAAAGCATGCATCATAAAAGTTATACAATCGGGGTCCCTTATCAATAACTCCTACAACCTAGATATGCTACCCGTGAATTCCATTCATCATTCCCCCAAGCCTCATTTCCCTATATCGCTGCCAACTCGAACATTAAAGAACACCCACTCCACTAATCTTGTCATACGCAGGCCCCTTACAATCCTTAGATCCTACCAGTCTTATCATAAACAAGGAAACCTTCCTCGTTATCAAGCCAGTCCTCATTATACGACTACCTGTGAGTTCTGCGTATTCAACCCCCAAGGTTCTTTACCCTTGACATCCCTCCAAATCAGGCACTCGTTGAATACTGAGCCTTGATTCACTAACTCAGTCATACCTGACTCCCTAAGAACCTTGACCTCCCAAGCTCACCCATCTTGAACCCATCAAGTAATAAACCTCACAACCTCTAGCCCTATGGACAACTAGCCCACACATTACCACTAGCCGGCGTGTCACTCATGCCAAAATAGGAATTGTGAATGTACAATGGTAAAAGAATATAAATAGACAACATGAATCAGCCAAGTCCATATGACTATCAATAAGACTCCCAGTCAACAACCGGACTCAATATCCATTTAAGTCATGCGCAACTATGCAAGTAACCAGACCACATATAGTTATGTCACATCTTTCAAGTAACCTAGGCCACCCAAAGATCCCCAGAATATTGTCTATGACATTTAACATGCAACCTCGATTTATAGAAGAAACCACCTTATCTCTTAAATACACACCAACCCAGCCACTCAAGAAAAAGATAAGCTCGGTTCACTCCAAGAACCAACTTGTAGTGAACATCAACAACAGATAAGCCCCGTTCACTCAAAGAACCAACATGTAAAGAACATCAATAACAGATAAGTGTGATTCCCTCAAGGATCCAACATGTAAGGAACTTCAATAACAGTTAAGTCTGATTCACTCAAGGAACCAACATGTAAAGAACATCAATAACATATAAGCCTAATTCACTCAAGAAACTAATCATGTAATGTACATAAATAATTAACAAGTAAACTCATACTAGGCATGGTACCCGAGCCAACCAGAGAGTAATACTATACCAGGCATGGTACCTGAGCCAATCAGCGCAAAACCTATACCAGGATGTAATGCCCCAAACTTAAGATACGTGTGCAACTCAAAAATGTGAAGGAATTATTATGAACCAAGAGGATAAGGTTGAATAGATAATTATATAAAGGGACGCTTATATTAAGCCATTTGAAGTGATAGACCAAGGTTAGAGACCAAGGACAGACTTGAAACAAAAGTTCAAATTGAAAGATTCACTACGGTGGACTATTTCAAGCAAGCTCGTACAAGGTCTTACTTCTAATGGGTATATCTACCAATATAAAAATATTTAGAGGTCCTACGAAGTACCAAATTAAATATATTTGAGTCTAGTTTTCAACTCAACAAACCTCTCATCCATATGAGTTTGAAGTAAAAAGTTATGCGCATTTTACTACAGATACACATACTGCCCAATCACTGCAGGACATGCGGTAGCATTGGGTAAGTCGGTCAAAAGTTGTGTATTTATATTGAAACTTTGGGATTTCATTTCCCATATCTATCAGAACATAAAGGACAAGTTTACTACCAGTTTTCTTCAATTCTTCTTCATCTCAATCTCTCCCTAGCCTAAGGTAAGTGAATTCCTTCAAGAATCAAGTGTATTTTTCATCGTAGGTCACAAAAACATACTTTGTCAAGTGTTTTATTGAAGGAAAATGTATTGTTCTTCAAGATAAAATGGGTGCAGGGATTGTATTATTATTGATAAAGGTATGTCTGCTCTCCTATCCCTATAAATATGACTCTAAGAGTTCTATTAAGTATAATTTACGGGTAGGACTCACGGGACGGTGATAGAAAGCCGTGAGTCCGTGTTTTGCCCATTGTAGTTGATATAATTGGTGAGCAGGGAGTATGTAGAGGGATGTAATGGTTGTATTATTAATGAAATGAGGTGTGTATTATTGTGTATTGAGGCAGCAAGCTTGCTGCGATAAGGAGGGGCGCTAGGTATAGCAAACACAATTTTTATGGCTCTTGCAAGCTTGTCGCTCGTCAAGTGTTTGATAAAATGCCTAAGTAGATTGAGGATGTTGATTATATGTTATTAGGTTTCCTATCACTGTATTAAATGTCATAATTCCCTCTCAACTTAACCTATGAGCTTAAAGGGGCATTTAAACGCTACTAGATAAAGAACTCCCGAGGTGGTGTTTGGAAGCCGAGGAGTCAAGCTTATGACCTTGTTTGGGATATCAAATGGGATGTATATTGTAAGAAAAGGATGGAGGGATTAATATGGACTTAATAGGTGGTCATAGTTCAGTTGATAAGGGGAAAAGAGAGAGGTGTGGTAATACACTATTTATTTATCTTATTTGCTAAGCTTGTTGCTCGTAAGCTATTATCGTTTTTCCGACCTTGCTATATTTCTTGGTTAGTCGCTTATACTATTACATATTTTGTTATGTCATATATAAGAAGTGTTTGAAGGAGACCAATGACACTACGTAAGGGCGAGAGAGTCTCGAAGTAAGGTATGTAAAGCTAAAACCTCTTTTGCCATCAAGGTACGACCTAGACTCACATGTTCCTCCTATAAAGGTCGTCATAGATTATATGCTGCTTGAAAGCAAAACTTATTGCTGTTATAGGTCTCTCTCGGGTGGAGTTCTAAACCTATAGAGTTATAGCACTCATAGATAGTCAAAGAAGTCACATGTTTCACACGACCATACGTGTCTTCAGTTGAAACTCTTAGAAGTTATCGAGCGTATATGTCACGAAACTTAGTGGAAGTAATTAGCCACAGAATAGCCCTGAGTATATAGATCACATAAATATATGATTCTTCAGCTAAAAGAAAGTAATCATTATTCAGATAACAAGTTATATGATTCATAAGTTGCTTACTATGAGCCTTTACAAGCAAGATGAGATTATAGCCTACTATACAACCTGGGGTGGATATCTTTAGGGCTACTACGTGCGACGCTATTCTGTGCACAGAATTCATACAGAGTCAACTGAAACTTCCTGTCATGGATTCCCCTGACTACACATGCCTGTGGGCAGACCTTACAGGAGCCCTGGAGGGCGTACCTTGATAGACCACGTTACCCAGACTATGAGATTTCACAAATAATTGTGATAGTTGTCTACAGATGCCAAACAGTTGTCACCGATCACCGACAGTAGGCCATCTTGTGACTTCCTGACAGTTAGTATTACATAAAGAATAGATAAGCTATATAAAAGGGTAAAGATGTCACCTAGGAAAATTCTAGGAATTTTAAATATATGTAATTAAGTAATGTATAGGACTTTATATAAGGACCCCTGATATTGGTCATTGTATCAGTTTCAGTTTTAGTTTCAGATTACATTCTCTGTATGTGTATGCTTAGATTTTCCTATTTTTGATATTCAATTCAGTGAGAATTCTTACATATCTACTTGTTATTCAGTCTGCTTTAGTATATGCTTTATATGTACTGTCGTCCCTTTATTTTTGGGCGCTGTATTTTTATGAATGCAGGCTCCGGTACTCATACTAGCAGACATCCACAGTAGACTAGTGCCTTTCAGTTGATATGTTGGTAAGATCTATGTCTCTCTAGATCTATCAGATGCCTAGGTAATATGTTTTGAATTCATGTACATATCGTATGTTGGGTATGTCGGGGCCCTGTCCTGAATAGTTGTCAGATTTTCAGTTGCAAACTCTTTAGAGGCTTCTTAGACATAGTTTTATTTCAGTTGTACAGCTAGTCCAGTGGGCCTTTCAATTATCTATGTTTCAGTATATGTGAACACATATTGATGTCCACGTTGTTGCTTGTCAGTTTACAACTTTAGCATGAGTTTAGTATATATGTTTAGCAGGTGCTCGTATAACTCCTTGATGTCTGCCCCTCCTAGATAGGGGTGTGATAAACTTGGTATCAGAGAACAAGGTTCAAGTGTCCCAGGGAGTCTAAGAAGTCGTGTCTAGTAGGACCTTCCTTATGAATGTGTTGCGCGTCACATTTATAATTAAGGGACTACACAGGCATTTAGGAAGCTGACCTTCTATTAAAATCTAGATCGTGCAATAGAGCTAAGTCATAGAAAGTTACTTCTGACTCACACTCTGCTTATTTGTGATACATATCATGTCTACCAAAGATACGGATAATATAGGCCATAGGGCCACTACCAGCACTACTCAGGAGGCAACCATTATAGAGCATTCTCCAGTATTAGCGGATCAGACCAGGGCTCGAGAGGTCTTGCCAAGCCCTACACTTCCAAGTCCTCAGGTGCCTGGAATAGAAGGGCATACATGAGTTCCTACACCTCAAGTAGCATCAGTGGAAGTTTCTATACTGCCTGTACCACCACCAAGTGCCTCAGAGCAGGATCTTAGAGGAGAAATACAGTTGCTCACCCAGTTAGTAGCTGCTCAGGTCCAAGGACAGAATGTGGCTGCACGTAACACTATTTAGGGAGAGACTGCTGGATCCAGAGTTCGTGATTTCCTCAGGATGAATCCCCTAGTGTTTACAGTATCTAGTGTGAAAGAGGACCCTCAACAGTTTATAGATGAGATCAACAGAATCTTCAGGGTTATGCATATATCTGAGACTGAGGCTGTTGCATTGGCCTCCTATCAGCTAAAAAGATGTTGCCATTGCTTGGCATGAGATATGGGTTGATTCCAGGGGCCCAAATGACCCTTCAGCAGTTTGGGAAGAGTTCTCGAGGGCCTTTATGAATCACTTTTTACCTTTAGAGCTCAGGAAAGCGAGGGTGGATGAATTTGTATCCTGACGACAGAATAAACTCAGTATAAGGAGTATAACATGCGATTTACTCAGTTGGTCAGATTTGTTCCAGAGATGGTCAGCACCAAGAGGGCGAGGATGCATTACTTTATGGGTGGCCTTGGAGATCATTTGATTGACTCTTGTGCAGTTGCTGCACTTAATAATGATATGGATATTGCTAGACTAATGGCATATGCGCAGCAGACAGAGGATCACGTCCATGACCGCAGGGCCGACAGATCAGAAAGGGAGCAGAGTAAGAGGGCCAGGGTAGCTGGCAGATATCACGGAAGTGACAGGGCTTCCTCCAGTAGAGGACCGCCTAGGCACGCTCATTCGACATCTGATAACGCCCAAACTACACCTCGAATTAACGAAGCGTAAGCGGTCGTAGTCAAATATAGAACCCAACTAGGTTGGGGTCGAATCCCACAGAGATTATGGTGAGAATTAAGTCTTTAGTGAAGTATGTGACTAATCGTCAATAATTTCCGGTAAAAAGGGGGGTTTGTGTAATCAACTTGTAAACAAAACAAACAATAAACGTATGTGAAATAATAGTAGGAGAATGAACTAGGGAAGTATTTACCATGGCGTTAGTAACAATGTCGATTCTAGGCTTAATCGGGTTCTTTCTATATGTGTGTCACGATGTGATTGAAGCAATGGTATCGTCTAAATGTCTCTCGACCAAATAAACAAATTTCCTTTTCTATTCTCTCGACCTCGAAAAAATGTGCTTTTTAGATTTCAATCCTAAACATCAAGTAGATTAATCTAGTTACAGCATTAATCATTAGACGAGAGTTAGTAGTCTCGAATCCTTGTTGTTAATCAAGTTTCCCAGTTTTAATCTCTTTACTCAAGCAAACTTAAACCTAGGCATGTTCTAATGTTTGCAACCACTAGAAAACGTTACATAATGAATGATTAACAATGTGACAATACATATATTGAACCCGTCGCTACCCGGAATCTATCTCGATACCTTAGCCATGGCTCCCACAACCCTAGTTGTGGGAGGTTTAGTTACTCATGCTAGTAGAAGAATAAAAGAAAGTCATATGCATAATAAAGAAAAGAAATCCTTACAATGTATTGAGAACAATCTTTAATTATTCCAAGAACAAGAAACCAAAGATCCCAAGAACGAATCAAGAACAAGATTTAGGAGAAGGAAACCGGGTGTAGCGCGTTTCCTCTCTCAAAACTCGCTCAAAAACTCCTAAAACTATTGGGAGAACTATTGTATATTGAATGAATAATATCAATGAATATTAAAATAAACCTAACATAGGGTATTTATAGGAGTCCAGGAAGTAAACCCAAAAACGCTAGGATTCCGTGTCGCCGACTGTCTCAACTTGACGGCTTGGGGTGACGGACCGTCACCACCTTGATGGACCGTCGCCTTGGCCGTCACCACAAGGCAGTGGTGTAGCTCAACCTGACGGTCACTGTGATGGACCGTCATCACCTTGACGGACCGTCAAGGCGGCCGTCACTCCTAGGCAGTACACTTTCTCTACTTGACGGTCACATGTGACGGACCGTCACATGTTTGACGGACCGTCACTCAGGCCGTCACTCTTAGGCAGAATGTCTTTTTGCTCGTATTTCCTTCCGTTTCCGTGTTTGTCTCCATTTCCTACAAATATAACATAAAAACATCAAAAACGACGACGGCTGCTTGAAAACGTACGATTGTTCTTAGTTAAAAGGAGTCGAAAGTGCCGTAAAATGGCGGCACATCAACACCCTCAACTTAAAACGTTCGCTTGTCCTCAAGCAACATGACATAAACAAAAAACAATACGACGACTCAACTAAGAAAACAAATTCGTGTCTATAGCAACTCATGGTCATTCAAACTCATCTTCAATTTTAAATCAAGCTCCCTTATAGCACATAAATGTATGAAACGCTAACTTGCAAGGATCCAAACATGTCATTCTGATATGATAGAACATTCTACATACACACGCGCAACCATCCTAACAATCAATAGACAGTACAGAAATCTTGGTGCCCTCACCACAAAGAAATTCCACACACAAGATTTGGGACTAGGTAAGCACTCACACTCACAAACGATTTCAAACAATGCACATGCGATACCATAGGCTTGCCCTTACTATTCTATTTCAGTTCTTCAGAAAGCCGCTCAGGATCACTACAGGACTTGTTTAGGCTTGTAATGAGGTTTCAGGTGCAGGTATGGTACATTTAAGGGTTAGTGACTAAGCCCTCCTTGGAACTACCGACGTCTTATTACCACATAACTTACTTTGTCCATCCTTATTCACCTTTATATTTCCTTCTCTCTAGCTACAGGTGCGGCCTCTTTATTTTGACAATTCTTCTTATTACTTTTTTGATCTTTTTCATCTTTTTTTTTTCTTAGGCACACACCCGAATTTTGATTCTATTCACAACCACTCTTCACTATCCTGTTTTTCTTATCATTCACCTCTATAGTAGCCACCCTCAACTTAGGCTGATTGCCTGGGTTGAGGTGCACAATGTCCATGGAAGGACCAGGGCCAAAACAGGGTTTACCTCTATAGTAGCCACCCTCAACTTAGGCTGATTGCCGGAGTTGAGGTGCACGATGTCCAAGGAAGGACCAGGGCCAAAATAGGGATTCAAAGCTAAACAGGAACGGTGACAGGTTATTGAAAGAACAAGGTCAATTATGGCTCAAACAGGGTTCAAAGGGACTATTTATATTTGGACGGTCTTTTAGGTTAAGTGGACTGCACACAAAAAGGGCCTGTGATCCTTTCTTAAGCAACCAAACTTCGAACTTAACAAAATAGACCGGGCAAGTTCTAGATGCATGCACAGAGTAAGAATTTATAACAATAATCTCACACGCTCTTGGCACCAAGAAACTATATCGCTACCAACTATCAAACAACCGCTCGGCTTAAGCATACTCATTCTACTCATAATCACACAATGACATACAAGGATCAAGACAGTCAATCGTTTCATCATAAGTACAAACCCAGAAATTTTTTAAAAAGGGGCGCTACTTTGATAAGAAATCACATGCTTTGCTATAGACACTAAAAAAAATAATTTAAAACAACAACCTAAACATGCCGGTTCTACTAGATAGCACACCGGAGGGAAAAGAAACACGACAACAAAAACCCTCGGTGGTGACTCACAGGTTTCCCCACACCCTCAACTTAGACTCATGCATTGTCCCCAATGCATCCATATGAAAGCTAAAATCTGTGAGAGAAAGGATACCTGTGAAGTCGATATGACTCAGATTCTGGAATGATGTTGGAGACCGCCAGGGTCTCCAAAACAGGAGAACTCGATGGAGTGTGTGCACGCGACAACCTCATGTTGCGTTTCAGCTTCTTCCTTCATTGGCTCCGCAGCTAGTCGCGACAACTTCTTCGCTCTTTCTTTGCAGATTCTCTTGCGGTGTTTTCATTTTCTTGATTTATTTTCACCGCTTTCTTTCACCTGCTCGTTCATTTGCGATCGCGACTTTACTCTCATAACCGCTTGGGTTTCAACACAACCCTTCTCTTCAAGATACACATCCGCAGGGACTTCCTCAATAGCATTGATGACCGCGACCACCCTCATCTCACTTGGTTGCTTCATCAATTTGGACACATCGAACTTGATCACTTCATTGTTTAATCGGAAGGTCAGTTCGTTTCTCTCCATGTCGACCAATGCTCTTGCTGTGGCTAGCAATGGTCGTCCCAAGATTATGGGAACTTCAAAATCTACTTCGCAATCCAAGATCACAAAGTCGTCCGGGAATATAAGCTTACCGATCTTTACTAGCACATCAGACAATATTCCCACAGGTCTCTTCACTGAGCGGTCAGCCATCATCACTCTTATGGACGTTGGTTTAGGAGCTCCCAAACCCAGTTGTTTATAGACGGCTAGCGGCATCAAGTTGATGCTAGCACCCAGATCACACAAGGCTTTCCCGAAGTTGAGCTTCCCAACAGTGCAGGGAACAGTAAACGCACCTGGGTCTTCCTTCTTTTCTACTAACGATCTAGAGGAAATAGCGCTGCAGTGGTAGAGGTTGTCTTCCGGTTCAAAACTTACCGACCTCTTCTTTATAATCAAGTCCTTCATGAACTTGGCATAACCGGGCATTTGTTCCAGCTCTTCCACCAATGGTATGTTTATTGAAATCTGCTTCAGCATGGTCATGAAGTTCAGGAACTTACCATCGTCAGCTTTCTTCTTCAAACGCTGTGGGAACGGAGGTGGTGGCCGAGGCATCATAGTTGGAGGCTTTTCAGCTTCCTTGCTTTTCTCCACGGGCTATGGAGTTTCCTCCTCTACCGCCTCTTCATCATCCGCAATATCACCTTGAGTCTGAATTACCGGATGTGATTCTGGTAATATTTTGCCACTTCTTGTGGTGATCGCCATACAGCTAGCATCATTCCTTGGATGAGTCGTGTCACTTGGCAAGGTACCTGTCTTCTTTTGGTTCAGAGATGCCGAGATTTGCCCCCACTTGCTGCTCCAGCTACTTGATCGCGGTGGAATGTGACTCTACTACCTGAATCAACGTTGATAACTCAGTCCTCATCTCCTTTACCCCGGAGTCAGTCGATTCCACCTTCAGCAGCATCTTTGCCATCATGCTCTCCAATTTCGACGTCCCTGTCTCAGTGCTAGCTCTATCCCGATTACCAGGTGGAACATACAACCCACCTTTATCAGTGTGGTTCCTCCAGTTTCCTTGGTCGCGATCTCTGTAGTCGGTTTTCTCATAGTGTTTGTCTCTCTGATAGTTCCGACCTTGGTTTCCTTGGCCATTGGCCTGGAAACCCCCCAAGTAATTCGCTTCCTCAGTTTCCAACTCTGCTGCTCTACCTTGGGAACCCACAACTTTTACCTTCTCCATACCTCCTGAGAACAAGTGCTTGGTCAGTAGGTCCAACTGCGTTTTCAGATGCGCCATGTCTTGGTCGCGCTCCTCCTCTTTTCTGCGCTGCTCAGCTGACACACCAACTACATACGTACTAGCTGCTACCTCTGAATCTCGTGTGTGCCAGGCCCTGTTGGTTTTGGTGAGCCTGTCCAAAGTAGTTGTGGCCTCAACAAAGGTAAGACCCATGAATGCACCACCTGCTGCGTTGTCTAACGTCGGCTTGGTAGCCGAATTCAGTGCCCGGTAGAACGTTTGCATCGAAAAGTTATCGGTCAACTGATGGTTCGGGCATTGTGTTATCTTCCTTTTTAATCGCAACCAAGTCTCGTGCAGTGCTTCGTGCGGTTGCTGCCTAAAGTTGCTAATCTCGTCCCTCAAGTGTATCATCCGAGAGGGAGGAAAGAACCTTTCTAGGAAAGCTCCTCTCAACTCTCCCCACGTTGCGATAGAGTCGGGGGTCAGCTCTGTCAACCACAATGCTGCCTCATCAAACAGAGACAACGTAAACAACCTGAGCCTGATCGCTGTCTGACTCACGCCCGGTAGTTCAAACGACTTGCATATGCCCATGAAATTCATTAGGTGCTGGTTTGGATCCTCCCCAGCGACACCTCGGAACACTCCTCTCAAGTTCAACAGCTGGATCAGC
Organism: Jaltomata sinuosa; assembly: GCA_003996215.1. Lineage (NCBI taxonomy): Eukaryota > Viridiplantae > Streptophyta > Magnoliopsida > Solanales > Solanaceae > Jaltomata > Jaltomata sinuosa. The sequence continues at coordinate 43,356 of QJPP01003107.1, read as the reverse complement.
GTGCTAGTGATGTTGAACTTGGCTCCGGGCGGTAGCGGTGGAACGACAATGGCGCCCGTAGTGCCAGCTCCATCTAAGTCGAGATCCTCATCATTCCTTGCGATCTCATCTTGCAGACCACCAGCATTCAGATTTTGTTGGGCCTGCAGTTCTGCAGCGATCCTCGCTACCTCTAGTTGTGCGGCCATATTCCGCCTCAATGTTCTAGCAAGCTCGGGGTCGTAAGGTAAAATTTGTTCCCCCGAACTTCGGGTACTTGGCATGCACAACTGTGTATCCTGTCAAAGACAAAAACAACAAATAAACGTAAAGCAAGAAATTATGACTAAGAGTCAAATAAACACACCAGACTTAATTAACAACCATATTCCCCGGCAGCGGCGCCACTTTTTGATAACGCCCAAACTACACCTCGAATTAACGAAGCGTAAGCGGTCGTAGTCAAATATAGAACCCAACTAGGTTGGGGTCGAATCCCACAGAGAATATGGTGAGAATTAAGTCTTTAGTGAAGTATGTGACTAATCGTCAATAATTTTCGGTAAAAAGGGGGGTTTGTGTAATCAACTTGTAAACAAAACAAACAATAAACGTATGTGAAATAATAGTAGGAGAATGAACTAGGGAAGTATTTACCATGGCGTTAGTAACAATGTCGATTCTAGGCTTAATCGGGTTCTTTCTATATGTGTGTCACGATGTGATTGAAGCAATGGTATCGTCTAAACGTCTCTCGACCAAATAAACAAATTTCCTTTTCTATTCTCTCGACCTCGAAAAGATGTGCTTTTTAGATTTCAATCCTAAACATCAAGTAGATTAATCTAGTTACAACATTAATCATTAGACGAGAGTTAGTAGTCTCGAATCCTTGTTGTTAATCAAGTTTCCCAGTTTTAATCTCTTTACTCAAGCAAACTTAAACCTAGGCATGTTCTAATGTTTGCAACCACTAGAAAATGTTACATAATGAATGATTAACAACGTGACAATACATATATTGAACCCGTCGCTACCCGAAATCTATCTCGATACCTTAGCCATGGCTCCCACAACCCTAGTTGTGGGATGTTTAGTTACTCATGCTAGTAGAAGAATAAAAGAAAGTCATATGCATAATAAAGAAAAGAAATCCTTACAATGTATTGAGAACAATCTTTAATTATTCCAAGAACAAGAAAAACCAAGATCCCAAGAACGAATCAAGAACAAGATTTAGGAGAAGGAAACCGGGTGTAGCGCATTTCCTCTCTCAAAACTCGCTCAAAAACTCCTAAAACTATTGGGAGAACTATTGTATATTGAATGAATAATATCAATGAATATTAAAATAAACCTAACATAGGGTATTTATAGGAGTCTAGGAAGTAAACCCAAAAACGCTCGGATTCCGTGTCGCCGACTGTCTCAACTTGACGGCTTGGGGTGACGGACCGTCACCACCTTGACGGACCATCGCCTTGGCCATCACCACAAGGCAGTGGTGTAGCTCAACCTGACGGTCACTGTGACGGACCGTCATCACCTTGACGGACCATCAAGGCGGCCGTCACTCCTAGGCAGTACACTTTCTCTACTTGATGGTCACATGTTACGGACCGTCACATGTTTGACGGACCGTCACTCAGGCCGTCACTCTTAGGCAGAATGTCTTTTTGCTCGTATTTCCTTTCGTTTCCGTGTTTGTCTCCATTTCCTACAAATATAACATAAAAACATCAAAAACGACAACGGTTGCTTGAAAACGTACGATTGTTCTTAGTTAAAAGGAGTCAAAAGTGCCGTAAAATGGTGGCACATCAACATCCCGCTTCACAACTAGTGCTCCAGTTCAGTCATCAAGGTCTAGAAAGGATCAGAGTCAAACTTTTAGGGCACTAGGCCCCCACTATCAGAGAGTTACTGTTCGGGGATTACCACCTCGGCCTACTTGCAGACAGTGTGGCCGTTCTAATTTTGAAGAGTGCTTATATGGCTCAATCGCTTGTTATGGGTGTGGATTCGAAGGTCACAAGATGCGGGATTTTCCTAGATATAGAGTTGAGGGAAGGGTGAATATATCACTATCCATAGGCTCCACAGGAGCATCCCCTTCTTTAGAACCACCTTCATCTCGTGATACTCAGGAACAGATAGGCAGAGGTACAGGTAGGGGTAGAGTCAGAGGTTCAGGTTTGGGAGATGGCCCAAATCAAATGCATGCATTAGCAAGCTGACAATATTCAGAGGCTTCCCCAAGTATGATTACAGGTACCTTATCCATCTTCTCTTATGATGTTTATACATTGATAGATCTAGAGGCGGCCCTGTCATATGTTAATCCATTTGTTGCTAAGAAGTTCAGAATAGAGCTAGAGTTATTACGTGAGCCATTTGCAATATCGACTCTAGTAGGAGACTCTATTATAGATAAACGAATCTACTATGGGTGCCTAGTAACAGTATATAGCCATGATACATTGGCTAACTTGATAGAGCTAGACATGGTTGATTTTGATGTCATTATGGGCATGGACTGGCTATCCTCTTATTATGCTACAATTGATTGCCGAGCTAAGATTGCTTGATTACATTTTCTGGTAGAGCTAGTATTAGAGTGGAAAGGGAATGTTGTGATGCCTAGGGGAAGATTTATTTCCTATCTTAAGGCACAAAAGCTTATAACAAAAGGGTGTTTATGTCACCTAGTCCATGTTAGAGACCTTGAAGCTGAGGAAGATGTGTCAACTCTTCAGTCCATACCCGTTGTGAATGAATATCCAGATGTGTTTCCTGATGAACTTCCTGGATTACCTCTTGTTAGAGATATTGACTTTGGTATCGACCTAGATCCCGATACCTGGCCTATCTCCATTCTGCCTTATAAAGTGGCACCAGCAGAGTTAAAAGAGCTAAAGGAACAGTTGAAAGATCTACTTGACAAAGGTTTTACTTGACCCAGCATATCGCCATGGGGCGCTCTAGTACTATTTGTACATAATAAGGGTGGCACAATGTGAATATGTATAGATTATAGGCAGTTGAATAAAGTGACAATAAAGAATACGTACCCCCTACCCAGAATAGATGATTTATTTGATCAGTTGCAGGGTGCTAAATGTTTTTCAATGATTGACTTAAGGTCTGGTTAGCACCAGTTGAGGATATGTTAAGTAGATATTCCAAAGATAGCCTTCAAAACTAGATATGGGCACTTTGAATTCCTCGTCATGTCATTTGGACTAATGAATGCCCCAGCAACCTTCATGGATATGATGAATATGGTTGTCAAACCCTTTCTTGATATGTACATGATTGTATTTATAGATGATATCTTGATATATTCACGTGATGAAGCAGAGCATGCAGATTATCTCAGATCAGTTCTCCAGACTCTTAGAGAGAACCAGCTTTATGCAAAGTTTTCTAAATGTGAGTTCTGGATAAACTCAGTGGCTTTTCTTGGCCATGTGGTCTCTGGTGAAGGTATAAAAGTGGACTTTAAGAAGATAGAGGTTGTGAAGAGATGGCCTCAACCTACCATTTTGACAGAAATACGTAGCTTCTTGGGGCTCGCCGGTTATTACAGGAGGTTTGTAGAGGGATTTTCCTCTATTTCTGCCCCATTGACTAAATTAACACAGAAAGCATCCAAATTTTAGTGGTCAGATGCTTGTAAAAAAAGCTTTCAATAGCTAAAAGATAGATTGAATACAACTCATATATTAGCCTTACCAGAAGGCACAAAAGGGTACGCCATTTATTGCGATGCTTCGGGTGTCGACCTAGGATGCATCTTGATGCAACATAGGAAGGTTATAGCATACGCTTCTCGACAATTGAAAAAGCATGAACAGAACTACCCCACACATGATTTAGAGCTTGCAGTAGTTGTATTCACACTTAAGATTTGGCGCCACTATTTGTATGTGGTACATGTTGACATATTTATAGACCATAAGAGTCTCCAATATCTCTTCAAGAAAAAAGAGTTGAATTTGAGGCAAAGAAGGTGGTTAGAGTTGCGGAAAGACTACAATGTCAATATTCTCTACCACCCCGGAAAAGCTAACATTGTAGCGGATGCTCTTAGTTGCGTGTCTATGGGCAGCCTAGCACATTTGACACCCGCTCAACATGAAATAGCACGAGACTTTCACAGATTAGCCAATCTAGGAGTTTGACTTCTAGATTTTGAAGATGGAGGTGTGGTTGTGCAAAACACTGCAGAGTCATCATTAGTGGCATTAGTGAAAGAAAAACAATATGATGATCCCTTATTACTCCAGTATAGAGAAGGGATTCGATAATATAAAATTTCAGCATTTGAGATGGCAGGGGATGGTTCTTTAAGGTGCTGAGGAAGACTGTGTTTTCCTAATATAGATGGTCTAAGACAACAGATAATGGCTGAACCACATTGTTCCCGGTATTCCATTCATCCAGGCTCTACAAAGATGTACCATGACCTTAAAGAGGTCTATTAGTGCAACGACATGAAAAGGGATATAGCAGATTTTGTAGCACAATGCCCCAACTGCTAGCAAGTGAAAGCAAAACATCAAAGGCCCGGTGGCCTAGCTCAGTCTATGAGCATTCCAGTGCGGAAATAGGAGGCCATTAACATGGATTTTATTATAGGTTTGCCTTCCTCATTTCATAAGCATGAATCTATTTGAGTGATCATTGATCGATTAACAAAATTATCCCACTTTTTACCAGTTAAGTCTACCAGTACCACAGAATATTATGCCAAGCAATATATAAAAGAGATTGTTCGCTTGCATGGAATTCCAATATCCATCATTTCAAATAAGGGGCCCAGTTTACCTCACGTTTTTGGGAGTCATTCCAAGAGAGTTTGGGCACACAAGTAAACCTTAGCACTGCATTCCACCCACAGACGGATGGCCAAGCTGAGCGTACTATTCAAACACTCGAAGATATGTTGAGATCATGTGTTCTAGACTTTAAAGGCAATTGGGATGATCATTTGTCCTTGATAGAATTTGCCTATAACAATATATCACTCAAGTATTGGCATGCCTCTGTTTGAAGATCTTTACGGGCAATGATGTAGGTCACCTATTGGTTGGTTTGATATAGGTGAGACTCAAATATTGGGACCAGATCTTGTCCATCAAGCAGTTGAAAAGGTAAAGCTAATACATGAGTAGTTGAAGACTGCTCAAAGCTGACAAAAATCTTATTCAGATGTGCGACGCAAAGATTTAGAGTTCCAAGTTGATGACTGGGTATTTTTGAAGGTATCGCCTATGAAGCAGGTTATGTGATTTGGCAAGAAAGATAAGTTGAGCCCTAGATATATTGGTCCTTATAGAATCCTAAAAAGAGTTGGCCAAGTAGCTTATGAGGTTGATTTACCTCTTGAGTTAGCAGCAGTGCATCCAGTCTTTCACGTGTCTATATTACATAAATGCTTAGCAGATCCTTCTCAAGTTATCCCTTTAGAGGGTATAGAGCTCTCTGAAGACTTATCATATGAAGAAGTTCGGTGGCCATACTAGATAGATAAATTAGAAAATTGAGAACGAAAGAAATAGCGTCTATTAAAGTCCTGTGGAAAAGTCAAAATATAGAAGAAGCCACGTGGGAAGCGGAGGCCAACATGAGGGACAAATATCCTCACTTATTCAAGGAACAAACAGAAGGTTCTTAAAGTCATTACTCCTTTATTTCGAGTATCAATTTTATTCATATTTGTTAATACTATTTTATCAATATGCTAAATATTCAGGTACTTAATACATTCCTATGATTCAAGAGTTCTATATGTTCCTCAGAGTTAAGATTTAAAGTCGAAGGAGTATGAGGTAAGCTATATCAACTACTATAGTTTTCATTCCTATAAGGCCAAGCGGAGCCTCATTGATATCTGTTGAATATTATTCTCTTGTTGTGACGCTCTGTGAAGTTTATAGTATGTGCTTTGGTTAGCTGGAAGGTTTTGGATAGGCCAGTTTACAAGGGAAACTCTGCCAAATTTATTTGAGAAGAGGTAGAGTTAGAATAATTTTAAGTTGTATCCTTCATTCAACTTAAGATAAGGGGGGATAATGTAATGCCCCAAACTTAAGATATGCCTGCAACTCGTAAACGTGAAGGAATTAATATGAACCAAGAGGATAGAGTTGTGAATGGATAATTATACAATGGGACGCTTATATTAAGCCATTTGAAGTTCTATACCAAGGTTAGATACCAAGGAGAGACTTGAAACAAAAGTTCAAATTGAAGGATTCACTACGGTGGACTATTTCAAGCAAGCTCGAACAAGGTTTTACTTCTAATGGGTATATCTACCAATAAAAAAATATTTAGAGGTACTATGAAATATCAAGTTGAAGGTATTTGAGTCTAGTTTGCAATGCAATAAACTTCTAATCCATATGAGTTGGGATTAAAAAGTTATGCGCATTTAACTATATACACGCGCACTACCCAATCACTGCAGTACATGTGGCAGCCTTGGGTAAGTTGGAAAAAAGTTGTGTATTTATATTGAAACTTTGGTATTTAGTTTCCCATATCTATCAGAACATAAAGGACCAATTTACTACCATTTTTATTCAGTTCTTATTCATCTCAATCTCTCCCTAGCCTAAGGTAAGTGAATTGCTTCAAGAATCAAGTGTATTTTTTATCGTAGGTTACGGAAACATACTTAGTCAAGTATTTTCTTGAAGGAAAAGATGTTGTTCTTGAAGATAAAAAGGGTGAAGGGATTGTATTATTATTGATAAAGGTATGGATGCTCTCCTATCACTATAAATATGATTCTAAGAGTTCTTTTAAGTATAGTTTACAGGTAGGACTCACGGGATGGTGATAGGAAGCCGTGCGTCCGTATTTTGCCCATTGTAGTTGATATAATTGGTGAGAAGGGAGTATGTAGAGGGATGTAATGGTTGTATTATTGATTAAATGAGGTGTGTATTATTGTGTATTGATGCAGCAAGCTTGCTGCGATAAGGAGGGGCACTAGGTATAGCAAACACGATTTTTATGGCTCTTGCAAGCTTGTCGCTCGTCAAGTATTTGATAAAATGCCTAAATGGATTGAGGATGTTGTTTATATGTTATTAGGCTTCCTATCACTGTATTAAATATCATAATTCCCTCTCAACTTAACCTATGAGCTTAAAAGGGAATTTAAACGCTACTAGATAAAGAACTCTCGAGGTGGTGTTTGGAAGCCGAGGGGTCAAGTTTATGAACTTGTTTGGGATATTGAATGGGCTGTATATTTTAATGAAAGTATGGAGGGATTAATATGGACTTCATAGGTGGTCATAGTTCAGTTGATATGGGAAAAAAAGAGAGGTGTGGCAATACCCCATTTATTTATCTTATTTGCTAAGCTTATCGCTCGTATGCTATTATCATTTTTCAGACCTCGCCATATTTCTTGGATAGTCGCTTATACTATTACATATGTTGTTATGTCATAGATAAGGAGTGTTTGAAGGGGACCAACGACACGACATAAGGGAGAGAGAGTCTCAAAGTAAGGTATGTAAAGCTAAAACCTCTTTCGCTATCAAGGCACGACCTAGAGTCACATGTTCCTCCTATAAAGGTCGTCATAGATTATATGCTGCTTGAAAGCAAAGCTTATTGCTATTATAGGTCTCTCTCGGGTGGAGTTCTAAACCTATAGAGTTGTAGTACTCATTTCTAGTCAAAGAAGTCACATGTTTCGCACGACCATACGTGTCTTCAGTTGAAACTCTTAGAAGTTACCGAGCGTATATTTCACAAAACTTAGAGGAAGTAATTAGCCACAGAATTGCCCTGAGTATATAGATAACATAAATATATGATTCTTCAGCTAAAAGAAAGTAATCATTATTCAGATAACAAGTTATATGATTCATAAGTTGCTTACTATGAGCCTTTACAAGCAAGATGCGATTATAGCCTACTCTGCAGCGTGGGGTGGGTATCTTTAGGGCCACTATGTGTGATGCTATTATGTGAACATAATTCAAACAGAGTCAGTTGGAACTTCCTATCGTGGATTCTCCTGACTACACAGGCCTGCGGGCAGACCTTACAAGAGCCTTGGAGGGTGTACCTTGACAGACCACATTACCCATACTATGAGATTTCACACATGGTTATGATAGTTGGCTACAGTTGCCAAACAAGTGTCACCGATCGCCGATAGTAGGCCATCTTGTGATTTCCTGATAGTTAGTATTACATAAAGAATAGATAAGCTATATAAAATGGTAAAGATGTCACCTAGGCAAATTCTAGGAATTTTAAATATATGTAATTAAGTAATGTATAAGACGTTATATAAGGACCCCTGATATTGGTCATTGTATCAGTTTCAATTTCAGTTTCAAAATACATTCTCTGTATGTGTATGCTCAGATTTTCCTATTTTTGATATTCAATTCAGTGAGCATTCTTACATGTCTACTTGTTATTCAGTCTGCTTTACATACTAGTACATGTTTTAGATGTACTGACGTCCCTTTATTTTTGAGGGCTGCATTTTTATAAATGCAGGCTCTGGTACTCAGGATAGCAGACATCCATAGTAGACCAGTGCCTTCCAGTTGATTAGTTGGTAAGATCCACCTCTCTCTGGAGCTATCAGATGCCTAGGTCACATGTTTTGGATTCATGTACATATCGTATGTTGGGTATGTCGGGGCCCTGTCCCGACTAGTTATCAGATTTTCAGTTGCATACTCTTTAGAGGCTTCTTAGACATAGTTTTGTTTTAGTTTTACAGCCATTCCAGTGGGCCATTCAGTTATTTATGTTTCAGTATATGTGAACACATATTGATGTCCATGTTGTTGCTTGTCAGTTTACAACTTTAGCATGAGTTTAGTATATATGTTTAGCAGGTGCTCGTATAACTCCTTGATGTCTGCCCCTCCTAGCTAGGGGTGTGACAAACGGGTAGTACCCGAGCCAACTAATAATCTGTACCAGGCGTGGTACCCGAGCCAACCAATAATCTGTACCAGGCGTGGTACCCGAGCTAACCAAAGAGTCACATATATCACATCAATCACAACCACAATGAATACATACCATACTTGTACAACTAACAAGCATTTAAACAAGTTCATTACATGAGATTGACATTTAAGATATCACTAGCATTTATTCCCTTTGTTCGGAACACACATGGTGCAAGTATACTAAAGAAACAGTTATAATGCACACAAAATGAATTTGGATTACAACAACCATCACCTACCACGAATATGTATGATTCATTATTCTAACCTTGATGACCTATATGAAGACTAGCCCTGGCTTAATCAATTAAGTACATTAGTTCACATACATCAAATCTTGGACTTAATTAGGAGTACACCTGCATCCACAGGAAACCCATACCCAATAATAAGAGCCTGGTACCTCCTAGCTCATCCGTCCCCTCATTATACCAACCCGGGAAATCTGCTAAGGCCTAGAAACCCTTATAATTAATCAGCACTAGCTCCGTGAACCTACCCAAATCCGAGGATTAGCAATCATAAGTTTAATTTAATCAATCAAATACAGGGTCATATTACTCATAACAGTAAATTTCTACCCCAACCTGCAAGATTAAATATGTTATCTATCCAGACTCCGTGTCCAAAGGCCTAAGCATGAAATCTCCCATCAATCTACAACATATTATGTTTCGAAAAATTAGGTCTGAACTACTCAGTTAAACCTAGCCTACCTTGAAGCCAAGCAACTTCTGCAGAAGTCTAAACACGAGCTTTTGGCTCCGTGGAGGCAAATTCTAACGGTTGCTCTAAAAACCCTAGTATGAAAGCAGTCACAGACACAAATAGGGAAAGCACTGGAAACTAGCACAAATAGGAGACAAGGGAAATACAAACGTATCATGCTAGCCACAGAGATATATATCACAGACACAGGTATAAGAGTAGAGAACACACCTGGATCCTTGCACAACTATATATATAGAAAGTTAGAGAATGTATGTCGGTGTACCTGTAACCTCAAATAAAGGGAAAGAAGGAAAGAAACTAAACATAATCATGCTAGCAATAAAACTCACAAGGTAAGGATGATCGTACAATAACCCACAAGTAGCTATGATATGAACAAGTACTACCGTAGAAATGAGTAAGCTAATCTACCTACAGTCCCAACAGGCATCCATACACCCGAGGAACACATACAAGTGAAAGCAAACCCTCCCATATCCCATACTACTGGAGCATACACTCAGCACACATCAAACAAGGGTGGAACCGTACATAAAATGAATGATGTGATGTGATGTGATCTGATGAAACCAAGTGTGCCAGTAATACCGTATGTATCTCTTCCGGTGCCTATAGGCCCAGTAGGCAAAATTCATGGAAGGATTCCCCCATATACCCCTACTACACCGTATAACCTTTCTCCGATACACACAACTTGTAGCCCCTAGTTTGAATTGGCAAGGTCCATGGAGGTCTATGTGACCACATATAAAATCTCAAAAACCCAATAACCGTGCCCGGAGTGTATTCGGGCCTAAATCCATAATAAATACAAGTCTAGCCCTTGGCTAGGCTGAGTTTAGCATCGATGTGATAAACCAGTGATTAAATCATCATATAGTCCCTTTTTACTCCAAGAGGATCCATAAAACCAGTTTTAAATTCTTTTAAAGACATTTATACTAAAAATGGGCCCTCGGGCCATGCAAGGTTTAGAAAAGTGGCAATAGTTACGCCCACGGCCGTAATAGTAGTGAAATAATGCAAGAAAACTCTTTGCATGATAATGATATGCCCAGACATAAACAAAGCTCCATAGCTCACAATCAAACTACCGGCCCTGCACAGGTCCAATCTGCTCTACAACATAGATAACCAGCTTAGTATCATAATCTAATGTCCGGGACTCACATACATTTCCTAATATCCCACCATCTATGGTCCAAAGGTATAAACAAAGGCCACACATAGCCACAAGGGTAATGCTATAAAATGAGACCAAATACTAAAATGAACGTATGAAATAAAATTGACAAAAAGAAAGCGAACACGGTCTGGGGTGCCAACCTAGTAACCCCAACCAAAGGATGCTAAATAGCACAATCATAACCTATATATGCAAAGTCTAAGGTAGGGAAGTCGTAACCTACCTGGAATCCGAAGATAAGTTGCTGGAAAACCAAAGCCCGAGCCCGAACTGCTCTGAGAAGCTCCGAACAACAATCACACTATCACAAACGTAATCCATGATTTAAAACAAAGCTAATGGTACCCATATTGCTAAAAATTTATCCGGGTCAAAATCTGGGTCAAAGTGGGCCCATGGGCCCCGCAACCCAAAATTTGAAATGAAGGTTATCACATGGTACCCAATGTCACCAGAAACGCATGCTCAAATATTGAGCAGGATTGGACAAGGGAAAGGCTCAAAACAACCCTTGAACCTTAAGAGCAATATTAAGAATCAAAATGATGAAATTTAAAGGATTAGAACTTACAATTTACGATGGAGAAGCGATCACAAGCAAGGAATTTATCACGCTAACACTTGGAATGAATCAACAATGGAAAAAGAAGCTTAAAGCTCAACAACAATGGTAAAAATACGATTATTAAAATAAAGGAAAAGATTTATATACTACTAGGGGTCCTTCTTCGCGAGCGATCATGAAGGGACCCCACATGGTCGCGATGACCATGCTTTCTAGACCATCGTGATTGTAAAGTCTAACCATGCAGTCACGAAGAACAAGGAGGTAGGGATTGCATCACGATCGCGAGAAGGGACCTCGCCATTGCAAAGAACAAAAGGGCGCATGGTCCATATACCCTTTATCGCGGTCGTGATGCCCAAAGAGGCAGACCATCACGATCGCGTGGCCTCCCTCACGATCGCGATTAAGGCCTAAGGCCTGCACCTGCAAAAATAACCAATAGAAAAAGCTTAAGGCAAAAAGTCTCTGGATTGGCCCATGGGACTCATCTGGGACCCCGCACATGAAAATAAACTATGCTATTGCACTAAAAACAACATTCTGAACTCAACGAAGTCGACGATCCTCCCAATGGAGGTCGATTTAACAAAAAGTAGGCCCCATACTCAAAACCAACCTTTAACCAAAATGAAACCCAAAGGACAAAAATGAGTCTAAAAGCCTCGAGACACGAACCAAAAGTCCCCCTAGCCTAAAGTTGCCATTCCAGAGCTAACAACACTGACTAAATTTTCATCTGAGGCCGTCTTCTCCGAATGTTGACCAAAGTCAAATTTTAAAGTTCAACTGGCTAGAAAACACAGAAAGCAAGATAAAACCAAACTGAAAGCTCCCAACCTCGGCCAAGGGCCAACTTGACCAAAATCCATGCTCAGGAGATAGCAAAACCGTCAGAATTTGATTTCGAGCATGATTGCTCTAAAATAAGAAAATGGTCATAATGACCAAACGAATGGCCAGGGCACCAAACCACCGGTCCTAATAAGCCATAAATGAGTTGGGGATGCTATAAGAATGCTTTAACAGTACAAAGAAGGTGAAAATGCAGAATAACTGAAAGGGTCATTACATCATCCACTACTAAAAAGGACTTTTATCTGCGAAAGTCAAGAAGAAGGGAGCACCTGAAGGCTCAAAAAATTGTGGATACTAAACCCGCATCTCTTTCTCGGTATCCCAGCTAGCATCCTCAATGGGACGATGCCTAAACTGAACCTTAACCTCATGAATCTCTCTAGACCTCAATCTCATGACATCTCTTGCTAAAATGACTACCGACTCCTCAAAAAAGGTTAAACTCTCATCCAACTGCACTAAATCCTAGTGCAACACATGTGACTCATTCGGAACATACTTCCGCAACATCGATACATAGAAGAATAGGTACATAGCTGAAAACATAGGAGGCTAGGCTAATAGATAGGCAATACTACCAACTCTCAGAAGGATCTTAAATGGCCTAATATACCTGGAGCTAAGCTTGCCCCGCCTACTGAATCTCAGCATGCCCTTCATGGGCCATACAGAGAGGAATACCAGATCACCAACACTGAACTCTAAGGCATGAAGTCTAGGATTCGCGTAGCTCTTCTTCCTACTCTGGGCTACCTGAAGTCTACCCTGAATCACCCACACTCGGTCTAAGGAATCATGAAGAAAGTCTGTACATTGCAGACTGGACTCCAACCCATCAAACCAACCCACTGGAGATCTGCAATGCCTACCATACAATTTCTCAAAAGGTGCCATGCCAATGCTCGAGTGAAAACTATTGTTATATGAAAACTCTGCTAACGGTACCTACAGATCCCATGAACCTCCAAATTCAATAATACAGGCCTATAACATGTCCTCCAGGACTTGGATGGCCCTCTTAGACTAGCTATCGATCTGAGGGTGGAATGTGGTGCTAAGCTTAACCTTTGTACCCATCTCTCGCTGAATAGTCCTCTAAAATTTAGATGTAAATTGTGTGCCATGGTCTTAAATGATAGAAGCTGAGACCCCATGCAAATGAACCACCTCACAGAGATAAATCTTTGCCAATCTCTCTATACTATAGGAAGAATAAATCGGCAAGAAGTGTGCAGACTTAGTAATCCTATCGATAATGATCCAAATAGAGTCAAACCCTCAAGAAGTATGGGGAAATCGTGTTATGAAATCCATAGTGATCCCTTCCCACTTCCACTTAGGAATGGGAAAGTCTCTGCATTAATCCACCAAGTCTTATGAGCTCGAACTTAACTTGCTGATAGTTCAAGCACCAAGATACAAACTCTACTATGTCCTGCTTCATACCACTCTATTAATAAAGCTGCCTCAAATCTCTATACATCTTAGATGTGCCCGAATGGATGGAATACCTGGAACAAATGCCTCACAGAGAATTTACTTAATCAAATCCCCAACCCTCAGAACACAAAGGCGACCATCAAACCTCAAGACACCCTCAGAATCTAAAGTAGCCCTGCTGGCCTCACCCTAAACAACCTGATCATAAATAACACATAATCACTGATACTCAAACTGACGCTGATAAATCTGATCAACCAAAGTAGAACGGACCTCAACACTGGCAAGAACTGTGCCGAGATCTAACAAGTCAAGCCTAATCAACTGATTAGCCAAGGACTGGATATCCAAGGGCAATGACCGATCTAAAACTAAAAGAGAAGCTAAGCTGCCCATACTCATTATCTTCCGGCTCAAGGCATCCGCTACCATATTTGCCTTGCCCGGATGGTACAGAATAGTGAAGTCATAGTCCTTCAGTAACTCAATCCATCTCCACTACTTAGAGTTTAGCTCTCGCTGACTAGTGATGTACTGAAGACTACGATGATTAGTGAAGATCTCACAATGAACCCCATATAAGTAATGCCTCTAAATCTTGAGCGTGAAGACTACCACTGCCAACTCTAAGTCATGAGTGAGGTAGTTGCACTCGTTAACCTTCAGCTGCCTCGATGCATGAGCTATCACACGACCCTGTTGCATCAACACACAATCAAGATCGGTTTTAACAATCATAATACAGTAAGAAGCCCTGAACCTTAACTGGAAATGTCAACACCAGAGCTGAATTCAATAAGGCCTTAAGCCTCTGAAAACTGTCCTCGCACTAATTCGACCACTGAAATGGAAAATCCTTTCTAGTTAGCCTAGTCAAAGGTGTTGCTATAGAGGAAAACCCCTCAATGAACCTTCTGTAATACCTTGCTAACCCAACAAAGCTACGAACCTCAATAGGAGTAGTAGGTCTCATCCAATCACGAATGGCTAAAATCTTCCCTAGGTCTACTCTAATCCCATCCTTAGATATCACGTGTCCTAGAAATGCTACTGACTCAAGGAAAAACCTACACTTTGAGAACTTGGCATAAAGCCAACGATCTCTCAAAGTCTACAGTATAATCCTCACTCCACGAGTATATCAATATATAGTCAATGAAGACTATCATGAATGAATCCAAGTATGGTCTGAGCAACCCGTGCATCAAGTCCATGAAAGTTGTGGGGGCATTAGTCAACCTGAAAGACTTCACTAGGAACTCATAATGGCCATAATGTGTAATGACCCTTCCGGTTATTTCCACGTATACGTTTTCCTCGAACCGTTAGAGCTTGTTTGTAGCGGCCCCAAGTCACTTAAGGCTTGTCAGGACCAGTATTTTGGTGCCGGGTCCATTTATTTGGTCGTATGATAAGTTTTGAAGACAAGTAAGTCGGCAAAAGTTATCGTAAGTTCCTTTAATAAATTTTCTGAACTTTGGGTAAAATGTCTCAGGGATTTTCTCCCAATATATAAAGAGTTAGAGGTCCCCCAAAATACTAAATCGAATGTCTACGAGTCTAGTTTCCAACGCACAAAACCTCACATCCAACTGATCTCGGAGTAAAAAGTTATGACTGTTTTACCACGGACTGTCTGGCAAGAACCGGGTTGCGAACCGGGTCGCGAACCGGGTCGGGTCAAACTCAATTTAAGCCTCAACTTCACGTTTTAAAATGTCGTTTCAGTTTTGAAACAGTGAGAAAACATAAGGGAGGATTCCAAGAGAGTTCTTGAGTATCAAAATCGTGCGTTAGTGAATTGCGAGCCTAAGTTTGAGAATTTATTAACATCGCGTGTATTTGAAAATATTTTATTTGAAAGTTGAATTATGCAGTTCCTGGTAGATCGGAGGTGAGGCCTCAGATGCGGTGATTACAGGTACAATTTCTGTATGCCGCCAATCTGCTTTAGCATTGTTTAATCCTGGTTCTACATGCTCGTATATTTCTCCTACTTTGTTCCTTGTTTGGGGTTGAATCCCCTTGTCCAGAACACATATGGTGCAAGTATACTAAAGAAATAGTTATAATGCATACATCACAAATTTGAATTATAACAACCATCACCTACCACGAACAAGTATGATTCATTATTCTAACCTTGAAGACTAACCTCAGCTTAGTCAATTAAGCATATTAGTTCACATACATCGAATCCTAGACTTAATTAGGAGTACACCTACATCCAGAGGAAAACCATACCCAATACCAAGAGCCTGATGCCCCCTAGATCATATGTCCCCTTATTATACCAACTCGAGAAATCTGCTAAGGCATGGCAACCCTTACAATTAATAAGCACTAGCTCCGTGAACCTACCCAAATTCGGGTTATCCGAGGATTAACAAATATAACTTTAATTAAATGAATCAAATACAGGGTCACATTACTTATAACCCCAAACCAGCAAGATTAAATACGTTTATCTATCCAAACTCTTTGTCTGAAGACGTAAGTATGAAATCTCCTATCAATCTACAACATATTATGTTTTGAAAAATTAGGTCTAAACTACTCAGTTAAACCTAGCATATCTAGATGCCAAGCAGCTGCTGCAGAAGTCTGAACACGAGTTTTTGGCTCCGTAAAGGTGAATTCTGACGAGAACTAGGCGTGAAACCCGTAGGTTTACCCCATCTGAGTGGAAACCCCTTCTCTCCATTGCTTCCAAACCAAGAGGCACCCTAGGAGGGTTTTTGGAGGAACCCTTGTTCTTTTTGAAACTGAAGAGGAGAAGTCAGAAATATAAAATCCATTTTCTTGGCTTCTGATTTTGTCATCTCGCTATAGAAGCATGCCGTCCGCTACCGCAATGACGCCATAATGAGAAAATTCCCACTATAGCAAGATGACATCAGCTCAAACAAAATTTCAAATTCTGAAATTTTTTATCGTACCATCCCAGTTAAAATTTAGGAGCGTATATTTGAAAGTTCCCGAACCCGTACCCATAATGAGGTGCCTTTTAATAATGACTATATAGGTTGTTACACTGGCTATGGATGGTTTCAAAAGAGGTAAGGGTAGATCGAAGAAGTATTTGGGAGAGGTGATTAGATAGAACATGACACAATTTTAGCTTACCGAGGATACGACTTCATATAAAAGTTGTGGAAGGAACATATCAAGGTAGTAGGTTAGTAGGTAGTAATTGTAGTATTGCTCTAGTAGTTGCTTGTCTTTTAATTTCTGTTACTACTTATTGTATTTTTTACTTCGACTATATTATATTTTATTATATTAACTACCCTATTAATATCTGCTCTTTTGCTACTATTTGATATTTTTTGTACTTCTGTTACTTTGTTGGACTACTTTTCTATAGTCGAGGGTCTATCGAAAATATCTTCTCTACTTATTAGGTGAAGGTAATGTTTGCGTACACTCTACCCTATCCAAACTCCATTGTATTGGATTATACTTGGTATGTTGTTGTTGTTGTATAATAATTCATTTAAGTAATTACATGTGAACTTCAATAAGAGATCAAAAAAATATTAAAAAAGAAAATAGTAATGTTTAATGAAGTTTATATGGTAAATTATATTTATGTTAATTATGTAATTGTAATCTAATTAAGAAAAAAAAAATATTGTAGTCCAATTCGGACAGGGAAAGGGAAATCCCTAGGGTGGCTATGAAGTCTATATAAGGATGTGATATTAATAATATTGTATAACAGAAAAGAAAGAGAAAATTTCCCCCAAAAGTTTATTTCTTGTTCTTTGTTTCTGCATCTTCATTTTTATATGGTATCAGAGTCACGATGACATACAAATAGAAAACTAAAAGAGATAACGGAAGGAGATGGTGGCAGAACAATCGAAAATAATGGAAAGAGAATTGTTGCGTAAGAAGACAAGAATCAAAGGAAGGCTATATCACCATATGATCTCACCACAAATGACAATTTAGGAACTGTGATAACACACACCACTAAAAATTGCCTAAGAATGAGGGCCAAAATTAACAAACTGCATCAGTATTATGGACAAAATCGAGGAAAAATTAATGCATTCACACTCGTTGAATTAGGGTTAGTCACTTTTAGAAAACTAATGGATGTCTGTTGGTGTACTTAAATTCTTGTTGATCATTTTTCTTATTTATTATCTGAAATAAAAAAAATCGACAGACAATAATTGTTGTTAATTAAATTTATATTTTTGAAATATTCAACTAAACCAATCCTGTTTGTCGATTTGTTCTTCATAATGAAGAATAGACAAACATACAGGGTCAATTTTCTAGGTTTTTGCATATTTTTTTTAAAAAAATTGATGGACTAACCGACCCTGTCTGTCAATTTTTTGGAGAAAAACCAGATGCAGAAATCACAATTTTCTACATCTCACCTGCCAAATTAAAACCAAATCAATATCAACTACATTCCAGTATTAGTTACATCCAAATTAATCCTAAATCAACTATTACATACTAATTATCAATTAAGACATCAAATTTAATATAAAAGATCCACCAAAAAAACCTACAAAGTCCACCAAAGTTAAAAATATCAAATGAAATATAAAAGATCCACCAAAAAGATCTACAAAGTCTATCAAAGTTACTTTGTATCTAAATTGATCCACCAAATAGTTCTATAAAGTCTACAAAAAGTTAATTTATATCTAAATTAACTTACATAGGCTCAACCTATTCATTTGAATCAGACTCCTTCTTCTTGTTTTAACGTGTGAAGCCCAAAAAATCTCCTTCTAAATCAATGTGCGTTCCAATTTTTTTCCTGCGAACAAAATGTGATAAAAATATTTAATTAACTTTATATAAACATATAAATTAATATAAATTATAAGGTTAATAATATTACTTACCAATTTCCTAGATATTATCCCTTAGCTCTTTGCACCCTAGTGTGCAAAAAACTACATTTTCCTTCACTGTTGGAATTCTTTGCTTGTTCTGACTTAGCCAGAAATTCAGCCGTCGTCCAATAATCCTGAAGCTCATTATAAAGATGAAGTAGAAGTCAATCAGGCTTCTTTATATTTTTTGAGCTGTCCTAAATTAGTTGGACATTCTAGAATTGGTATTTCTCTCAAAAGTCGTGGACATGATCTTGTTGTACTTTAAAAACCAAGTACACAATTCTGCAAATTAAGTGACTAGCATTAGATGATATATTATTAAAGTTAATAAAAAACTTTACTAAACAATAATTAAATTATATACCTTGAACTCATCAAACATCGCATGTCATATCTTTTGTGGAATCTCAAATCAGGATGGATGAGGATTGTAATGACCGGGTCCATCGTTACGGGTAAACTATTCGTGCCAATTTTTAGAGTTAGAAAACTCTAGGTTTGAGAGTTTGAAATTCTGGGCTAGGCTAGTCTCGGCCGATTTTAGAGCAAGGTATGGTCTAGGGCATTCTGGATGAGGATTGGGTTTCATGTCTTGATTTGAGCTAGTTTTCCTCGTAGCTAACACATAAAGGAGTCTGGGAGACTTTTCAAAATAGAATTCGGGTAAGTAGAACTCTCGGAATCAAGGTTGACGTGAAGGGGTTGTTCCAGGACGTCGGAAAAATAAGTGTGTTGTAAAATGGACTAGTTTTAGAGATTTTACGACTTTGTGTCTCATGTCACTCCTCCATAGCAACCTCCGCTGTAGCGGAGAAATTACCGCTACAGCTGAAGTCAATGTCGGTCAGCCTCCACCATAGCGGACGACTCTGCTATGGCGGTACCGCTATAGCAGAGCAGACCTGTCACGACCTGATTTCTTGGTCATGGTGGCACCTACAACCCCCCAGTAGGCGAACCAATTCCCGTAGCCCAGGACAATTAGTAATGGGCTACTATTTAACAAATAAGCGGAAGAATAGTTTAATAAGCAAAAGTAAGGGAACAAGATGAAGAGAATAGATAACAGGGATATATATATACATATGCGGAAACTAAACCAAACCCCAAGACCTGGTATCATAGTATAGATCCAGAACTACACATAAGGAATACAAACGATCCAAAACAACGTATACAGATGTCTCTGAATGGTAATAGAGTACATAAAGAAAAAGATAAACTAAAGCTAAGCTCCGATCGCCAAGAGCTCACCCTCAGTCTGAAGTAGTCCCCAACAGATTCCCAAGCACAAATCACAGTGATCTAATGGCGATGGCCCACGCTAGGATCTACACCAAAAGATGTAGGGGGTAGGGTGAGCACCAAATGCGAAGCATAAGGTACCCAGTAGGTATCATAGGCCGACTGGGCACATATAAGATAAAAGCATAGTAACAGACAGAATAGAAGCAAGTAGTCACAGAAATCAACAAAAGGTACACAAGAACTAGCCCAGAGGGAAGTCAACAGAACCACATGTGAGGCCAGCAAGCAGAATATATACACCATAGGCACAGGTGAAAGTAAGAAACAACGCACCTGGGGTGCTTGCAATAACATTGTATACATAATAAGTTTACGAAATGGACGGTATACCGGTAACCTCAAGTGTAAGAAGAGGGAAAGAGTAATGATAGGCATGCTCAGAGACAGGAATCAAACTCAACTAATCATATCAATCTCCAATCCAGAAACTAACAGCCTAGCAGTAACCAATTTCATACTTAACCGTAACAGGGAACAATTTTGTAAGTAAATAACAAGAGTCTACCTACAGTCCCCCGGCCGCCCATACAACCGGGGAACACAAACAAGTGAAAACAAACCCTCCGGCATCCCATACTACCGGAGCGTACAATCAACAAACAACAAACAAGGGTGGAGCCTCAAATAATGAATGATATGATGCATGAAGATCTCAAGTGAAATGGTATCTCTATATGTACCTCCTCCGGTGCCGATCCGGCCCAGCAGGTAGGTTCCATGGAAAGAGACTGCCTGTATACCTCTACTCCACCGTATACCCTTTCTCTGACACACGCAACCCGAAGCCCCAGGCCCGGATGGCAATGTCCGTGGAGGTCCCCGACCCCATACTAAAACTCAGTATCAAAACATGTCATCCGGAAGCAAGTCCGGTTTCAAGATAGAGACCCAGTCTCAAATATGCATGCCCAGACCCTGTCCAGGACAAAAGTAGTAGGAAAATATCTCAAAAACCCCTCCAAAGGTGCCCGGGCATAACCGGGTCTAAACAATAGAAATTCATCTCAGGTGCTAGGTCCGACCGAGGCTAAAATTATCTCAAGTAGCAAGAAGACTCAACTAGCACCCCGGCCCTGTCGAGTCTGGCGTTAATCGTAAAACTGGTGATTTAAATCATAATTTTACTTTCTTTTACCCAAGAATATTCACAAGTTAAATCAAACCATTTCCAATTCATTTCCATAAAAAACGGGCCCCCGGGGCCATGCAAGGTTTAGAAAATAGTGCCAGTAGGCCCAAAGCCAAAACCGTAGTAAAACATGGATAAAACCTCTTTATATGCATGGAAATGGTACGATCAAACAAAATAGCTGCCCGGCAGCTCACAATCAACCTATCGACCCTGCACAGGCCCATAGCTACTCTGCAAGCATAACCAGCCTAGAAGGATAATTCTATGCCCGGGACTCGCAGACATTCCCAATATCCCACCTTCTATGTTCCAGAGTCAACAAGTCCTCACAGGACCACAAGGGTAAATAAAACATATCGGCAAGTACTACAAGCATCGGAGGAACAAAAGTAGGCGGACATGAATAAACCAGTCAAGGTCTGTGGTACCAACCTAATAATACAACCCAAGGATACCAGCTAATACAATTTTATCCGATATATGCTAAGTCTAGGGAGTTTAAACCATAACCTACCTGTCGTCCAATGACAAGCTGCTAGGACAACGATTTCCGAGCTCGAACCGCTCTGAAAAGCTCCGAAACGAAATCAAACTTGAACTCGGGCTTGAATAACTTGACATAAATAATCGATTTCTTTTTAATAAGCAAATATCACGGTACGTAATTTTCCCAACAAAGACCCTCTTAATGTGGATGAGGGGATATATAGTAGCATGTTCTAGCAATTATATGAAGCTTGCTTTCCATCAAAAAAAATATTTGAATTAATCATAGTTATATGCTAACTTGCTATATTTTATACTAGGAAATCCTCTTTTTGCCGACACTGTAACAGCCTTAACATTTATTAACTATCACATACATGAAATATTGCTTAGGTGATGACATCTGCTAGTTAAATTGCTGATGCACCACCCCTCCACTTCCACGTGGAAGTGGGGGTGTTAACACCATACTATATCTTATCCCGTTATGTATGAAATTGGGTATTGCATAGGTTTATGGTAAAATATATATAGCTTTTTAAATATACCATAATTAATAGAAAATTATTTCAAATAAAACCTACTATATTATAATAATAATTTTCAACATAACTAAATTTACTATCTCCGTTAAAATATTATAATGTATAAAAACCTTATAAAAAAAATACATACCTAATTATATCATAACTAAAGTATTTTTCATAAACATTTAAAATATTTTAGGAAGGCAATTAAAATATAACTTCCTACCACATTCAACTTTTAAATTAAATATTTTCAAATACGCGCGATGCTAATAAAATTCTTAAATTTAGGTTCGCAATTCACCATCGCGCGATTTTGATACTCAGCTCCTAAGGCAGGGAATTGATCATAACGACTAATCGAACGGCCAGAGCACCGAACCATCGGTCCCAGCAAGTCATAAATGACTTGGGGCCGCTATAGGAAAGCTCTAACAGTACAAGGAAAACGTATACGTGGAAATGACCGGAAGAGTCATTACATCATCCACTACTAAAAAGGACTTTCGTC
This sequence comes from Jaltomata sinuosa, assembly GCA_003996215.1. Lineage (NCBI taxonomy): Eukaryota > Viridiplantae > Streptophyta > Magnoliopsida > Solanales > Solanaceae > Jaltomata > Jaltomata sinuosa. The sequence goes on along the minus strand of QJPP01003107.1, from coordinate 20,753 downwards.
CTCGAAAGTCAAGGACAAGGGAGTACCTGAAGGCTCAAACAGCTGCGGATACTGAGCCCTCATATCTCTCTCGGGCTCCCAGGTAGCCTCCTCGACTGGACAGTGCCTCTACTGAACCTTAACAACCGAGATCTCTCGAGACCTCAATCTCCTGACATCTCTGGCCAAAATAGCTGCCGGCTCCTCAACAAAGGCTAAACCCTTACCCAGCTGAACTGAATCCCACTGTAACACATGAGACTCATCTGGGACATACCGATGCAACATCAAAACATGAAATACAAGATGTATAGCTGAAAACATCGGAGGCAAGGCTAGATGATAGGCAACGGTACCAACCCTCTGAAGAATCTCAAACGGCCCAATGTACCTGGGGCTAAGCTTGCCCCGCCTACCAAATCTCATCACGCCCTTCATGGGCGATACACGGAGAAACACCAAGTCACCGACACTAAACTCCAAGGCACGAAGCCTACGGTCAGCATAACTCTTCTGCCTGCTCTGAGCTGCCCGAAGTCTGTCCTGAATCACTCGGACTCGATCTAAGGAATCTCGAAGCAAATCTGTACTCTGTGGCCTAGAATCAAAACCATCAAACCACCCTACCGGTGATCTGCAATGCCTGCCATACAAAGCCTCAAAAGGTGCCATGCCAATACTCGAATGGAAACTGTTATTATAAGCAAACTCTGCCAAGGGAACAAACTGATCCCCGGAACCTCCAAAGTCAAGAACACAGGCCCGAAGCATGTCCTCCAAAACCTGAATGGTCCTCTCGGACTGGCCATCTGTCTGAGGGTGGAAAGCGGTACTAAGATGAACCTCTGTACCTAAATCTCGCTGAATAGCCCTCCAGAACTGAGTGCCGCGGTCTGAAATGATAGAAGCTGGGACCCCGTGCAATCGAACAATCTCACGAATGTAGATCTGATCTAGCTTCTCTGCCCCGTAAGAGGTCTGAACCAGAATGAAGTGTGCTGACTTAGTCAGCCTATCAACGATCACCCAAATGGAATCAAACCTATGAGAAGTACGAGGTAAACCAACAATGAAGTCCATAGTAATCCCTTCCCACTTCCACTCAGGAATGGGAAGTCGCTGCATCAAACTACCAGGTCTCATGTGCTCGAACTTAACCTGCTAACAGTTCAAGCACCAAGATATGAACTCCGCTATATCCCGCTTCATACCACTCCACCAGTAAAGCTATCTCAAGTCTCTATACATCTTTGTTGTGCCAGGGTGAATGGAGTATCTAGTACAATGTGCCTCATGAAGTATCAACTGAATCAAATCACTAATCCTCGAAACACAAAGGCGACTATCAACCCTCAGAACCCCATCTGAATCTAGAGTAGCCCGACTGGTCTCACCCTGAACAACCCGATCACGAAGGTCACACAACTGCTGATCCTCAAACTGACGGCTCTGAATCTAATCAATCAAAGTAGAACAAACCTCAACACTGGCGAGAACTCTGCTAGGAACCGACAAGTCAAGCCTAACCAAATGGTTAGCCAAGGACTGGATGTCCAAGGCCAACGGTCGCTCTGAAACTGAGAGAGAAGCTAGGCTACCCATACTCACTGCCTTCCGACTCAAGGCATCCGCTACCATGTTTGCCTTACCCTGATGATACAGAATAGTGAAGTCGTAGTCCTTCAGTAACTCAACCCATCTCCTCTGTCTCGAGTTCAACTCTCGCTGACTCGTGATATACTGATGAATACGGTGATCAGTGAAGATCTCACAGTGAACTCCATATAGGTAATGCCTCCAGAGCTTGAGCGCGAAAACTACCGCCGCAAATTCTAAGTCATGAGTGGGGTAGTTGCGCTCATGAACCTTCATTTGCCTCGACGCATATACTATTACTCGACCCTGTTCATTAACACACACCCAACACCAACCCCAGAAGCATCACAGTACACGGAGAAGTTCTGACCCTCAACCGGCAAAGTCAAAAATGGAGCTGAAGTCAATAAGGCCTTAAGCCTCTGGAAGCTATCCTCGCACTGGTCCGACCACTGAAATGGGACATCCTTCCTAGTCAGCATAGTCAAGGGTGATGCTATGGAAGAAAATCCCTGAACGAACCGTCTGTAGTAACCTACTAACCCAATAAAGTTGCGAACCTCAGTAGCAGTAGAAGGTCTAGGCCAATCACAAACCGCAGAAATCTTTCCCGGGTCAACCCTAATCTCATCCTTAGACACCACGTGCCCTAGGAATGCAACTGACTCAAGCCAAAACTCGCACTTTGAGAACTTGGCATAAAGACGATGATCTCTCAAAGTCTGGAGTATAACCCTCAAGTGCTGCTCAGGCTCATCTCTACTACGCGAGTATACCAAGATGTCGTCTATAAAAACTATCACAAATGAGTCCAAATACGGGCCAAGAACCCTGTGCATCAAGTTCGTAAAGGCTGTGAGGGCATTAGTCAACCCAAAAGACATCACCATAAACTCATAATGGCCATAACGTGTCCTGAATGCTGTCTTAGGGATGTCCTCCACCCTAATCCTCAACTGATGGTAGCCAAACCTCAAATCAATCTTCGAAAACACGACTGAACCTTGAAGCTGGTCAAACAAGTCATCAATCCTCAGCATCGGATACCTATTCTTCACTATCACCCTATTCAGCTGCCGATAATCAATACACATGCGCATCGACCCATCCTTCTTCTTCACGAAGAGAACAGGAGCACCCCAAGGTGACACACTCGGTCTAATAAACCTCTTAGCTAACAGATCCAGGAGCTGCTCCTTAAGCTCCCTCAACTCAGCATGAGCCATACGGTAAGGAGAAATAGAAATGGGCCTGGTGCCCGACTCTAGCTCAATAGCAAAATCAATATCTCTCTCAGGTGAAAGGCCTGGCAGGTCAGTAGGAAACACATCAAGGAAGTCTCTAACCACAGGAACAGACTCAGGAGAAGTAGGGTCAGCACTAACATCTCGGACATATGCTAGATAAGCTAAACAGCCACGGGAAATCAACTTCCTAGCTCGAAGACAAGAGATGATCCCAGATGGTGCATGGCTAACAGAACCCTGCCACACAACCTGGGAGACACCGGGCACAGCTATGGTAATGGTCTTGGCATAACAATCCAAAACCACACGGTGAGGGGATAACCAATCCATGCCCAGTATCACATCAAAATCTAGCATATCAAGGATCATCAAATCACCCCAAGTCTCTGAATCACCAATAGATATCATACAAGATCTCACAATTCGATCCACTACTAAAGAATCTCCTACTGGGTCGAAACAGAAACAGGAACAGATAATGGCTCACTAGCCAACCCCAAACAAGGCACAAAGTAGGCAGATACATATGAACAAGTGGATCCAAGATCAAATAAAGCCATAGCATACTGATGGCACACATAAATCATATCTGTAATCACAGCATCTGAGGCCTCTGCCTATGGTCTCCTAAGGACCGCATAAAACTGACGACGACCTCCACCTGCCCGACCACCATACCTACCACCTGCTCTGCCGCGCGGAGCACCACCTCTACCCTGACGACCACCCCCTCTAGCCAGAGGTTGAACTGCCCGTAAAGGCTCGGCCAACTGAACTGTACCCTGCTGAGGGCAATCTCTAGCAAAATGACCAATCACACCACAAGTAAAACAAGCCCCTGGCGGCCTACTCGGTCGAGATGAACCAGCCGGTCCCGTATGGCCACCATGGCCTGATGCCCCAGAAGTTGCACCCCTCGAAGACAGACCGCTATAGCCCTGATGGCTGCTCTGACCCTGCTCGAACTGGGTACCACCAAAAGTCTGAAGGGAAGCCTGAACTGGTTGGCTGGACTGACCCTGGTGCTGCTGTGGCTGATAACCCCGACTCCACTGGCCAGAACCTCTACCACCATATCTGGAACCACTGTAGACACCCTGATGTCGGGGCCTCTTATCTCTGGACCCCAGATCATGTCGCTGTAAGTCCTCCACAGTGCGGGCATAGTCTGAGATAGCCTGAAATGACTGACCACCGGCAATCAGTATCTCAGCTGGCTGCCTGATCTCTGGCCTCAAACCCCATACAAATCTGCGAATCCTATCTTCCTCGGTAGGAATGATCATAGATCCAAATGGTGCTAGATGATAAAAACGGGTCTCATACTCCGAGACAGTCGTAGACTCCTGCATAAGGTGAGTAAACTGCTCCCTGTGATGCTCACGATCACTCTGAGGTAGGAACTTGGCCATAAAGGCCTCATAAAACTCATACCAGGTCAAAGGAGGTGACGATGTTGGTCTACAAGCAACAGGGGCCCTCCACCATAACTTCGCTGGGCCCTCCAGCTGATAGGTAGTATAACCAACCCCGTGAGTCTCCAATAAACCCAAATGATGTAACATCTCCTCACAGGTAGTAATAAAGTCATGTGGATCCTGTACAGAAGTACCAGCAAACCTCGGAAGTGCTAGCCTCAAGAACCTACCCAACGCCTTCTGCTCCGACTCTGTCATAGCTGGGCGAGGAGCAAGAGGCTGTGCAACAGATGGGACCGGAATGACCTCCGCACAGGGAGCCATAGTAGCAGGCTGCGCTCCTGAACTCTGTGCATCCAGGGCTGCCCCCTGAGCGGATGTCTGTGCTACCTCAGAAAGCCGCTCTCCAATCATACCCAAAAGCTGTAATAGTAATCCCCGAATATCTAGAGGCTGAGCTGGTGCTGGAGCTGGCACAGAAGTGGGCGCTGGAGCTGATACTGAAGCTGGTGGTACCTGGGATGCCCCCTGATCCACAGGCTGCTCGGGCTCTATCTCGACTCTAGCAGCTCTAGCAGGTTCCACTACTCGAGGGCGTCCTCAACCCCTAGCTGGAGTGGGAGGCTCATCTCCGCCTGATGCGATGATCTCGTACGAACCATCTGCGAAAGAATGAAGTAGAACAAATGAGATTTCCAGAAACTTCAAGGGTCCTACGCACGACGCAGAAGCAATGAAAGAGTCAAGTTCCCTAGAATGTCACTGTAGCCTCCCGAAGATTGAGTACGGACGTCTCCGCCCTGGTCCGCAAGACTCTACTAGACATTGGCTCCTATACCGATGACACCGGTGAACCTAGAGCTCTGATACCAAGTTGTCACGACCCGATTTTTTGGTCATGGTGGCACCTACAAACCCCCAGCAGGCGAACCAATTCCCATATCCCAGGACAGTTAGTAATGGGCTACTATCTAACAAATAAGCGGAAGAATAGTTTAATAAGCAAAAGTAAGAGAACAAGATGAAGAGAATAGATAACAGGGATATATATATACATATGCAGAAACTAAACCAAACCCCAAGACCTGGTATCATAGTATAGAGCCAGAACTACATATAAGGAATACAAATGATCCAAAACAACGTATACAGATGTCTCTGAATGGTAATAGAGTACATAAAGCAAAAGATAAACTAAAGCTAAGCTTCGATCGCCAAGAGCTCACCCTCAGTCTGAAGTAGTCCCCAACAGATCCCCAAGCACAAATCACAGTGATCTAACGGTGATGGCCCACACTAGGATCTGCACCAAAAGATGCAGGGGTTAGGGTGAGCACCAAATGCGAAGTATAAGGTACCCAGTAGGTATCATAGGCCGACTGGGAACATATAAGATAAAAGCATAGTAACAGACAGAATAGAAGCAAGTAGTCACAGAAATCAATAAAAGGTACACAGGAGCTAGCCCAGAGGGAAGTCAACATAACCACATGTGAGGCCAGCAAGCAGAATATATACACCATAGGCACAGGTGAAAGTAAGAAACAACGCACCTGGGGTCCTTGCAATAACAATGTATAGGTAATAAGTTTACGAAATGGACGGTATACCGGTAACCTCAAGTGTAAGAAGAGGGAAAGAGTAATGATAGGCATGCTCAGAGACAGGAATCAAACTCAACTAATCATATCAATCTCCAATCCAGAAACTAATAGCCTAGCAGTAACCAATTTCATACTTAACCGTAACAGGGAACAATTCTGTAAGTAAATAGCAAGAGTCTACCTACAGTCCCCCGGCCACCCATACAATCAAGGAACACAAAAAAGTGAAAACAAACCCTCCAGCATCCCATACTACCGGAGCGTACAATCAACAAACAACAAACAAGGATGGAGCCTCTAACAATGAATGATATGATGCATGAAGATCTCAAGTGAAATGGTATCTCTGTATGTACCTCCTCCGGTGCCGATCCGGCCCAGCAGGTAGGTTCCATGGAGCCAGGGCATCGAACCACCGGTCCCAGCAAGTCATAAATGACTTGGGGCCGCTATAGGAAAGCTCTAACAGTACAAGGAAAACGTATACGTGGAAATGACCAAAAGAGTCATTACAAGACCTCTATAGCGGAGTATGATGGGATTTAATGCAAAAATTTCCCCAAAATAGTTTAGTTTTTCTTGGAACGTTTTAAGAGAAGAAGGGGCAATTTTGGGCGATTTCTATCAGTTTTCGATCATTTTTCATCCTAAAGGTAGGGATTCTATTCCCCAAACTCCGTGGTATCTTTTCTATGCTATAGAATTGCTAAGGGTGGACTTGGTAAAAGGTTTGGGATGACCTAGGAATGGTAAAATCCAGGGAAAACGGGGATTCTAGGGTGCTAGAGTTCTTGGGTGTTGTTTATAGTTAATGGGTACTGATCACCAAGCTTTAATTCTCTTAATGTATCGGTATAAATGATAATCTTAGGTGAATTAATAGCGGTAAAGCCCGGGAAGGGTTGGAATGATCATGGTTTTGCCTGGGGATTAGGATTTTTGTATAATACGGGTAATTTTAGGCCAATTAATTAACTATAATGTTATGTGTTTTTTTCTAGACCAAGAACAAGCAACGAATCCTGAAAAAGGGAAAGCTCCAGCACTGTAGAGCTTGATTATTCGAGGTAGGTGATGGTTATTGATTCCTGTATGCATTGCGTGTTTATGTACTCATTTCTCAGTAATTGTGTGGTATGCGTTGCTTAGGAAATGGTTAAGAATGTCCAAATTATGTTTTCAGTCTTGTGAAATGAACTAGGTTTGTTGCTTGTTGGTTTACAAGTATGATTGTTCATTGTTTCTGACTGTGGATTTGTGTTACATTCGATTTGCTTGGGTACCACGCCTATTACGAAATATACTAATGGTTGGCTTGGGTACCATGCCTGGTATGAGATATACTAACTGTTGGCTTGGGTACCACGCCTGGTATGAGATATACTAACTGTTGGCTTGGGTACCACGCCTGGTATAGGATAATACTGACGGTTGGCTCGGGTACCACGCCTGGTATGAGTTTTACTTTAATGTATTGTTTCATCTTTATTAATGGTTCCCTGAGTGGACCGAATTGTGTTTATTAATTGTGGTTGTGTATTTTGGTCCTTGAGAGGCCGGGTTGTTACATTGCTTTATGAGTTGGTCTTCGTGTAGATCGAGTTATAAGTCTGACACTTAGGTGTTGTCTAGAGGGGATCCAGGGTGGATCCCGAATATGTAATAGGATATGACTGTTATTGTTGTGGATTATTGATCATAACTGTGAAGTGGTTTACATGTGGGACAAGTTAGGTAGAGACTTTTAGTCTAGGATTACATGTTGACTTGCCTATGTATTTTCTGTACTCTTACTTGATTTTTGTACTACTCATACATTGTTTATTTGGAACTGGCTGATGATCCTACCAGTACACGGTGGTTTTGTATTGATACTGCACTTGCTTGTCTTTTTGTGAGTACAGGAAATCTTCCAGCGGTTAACGCACAACCTCACTTGTAGGCCTGACTTTCCGAGATATCAAGAGTGAGCTATTCGACCGAGCTGCCTTGGTGTCCATCTAGTTGAGTTGTAGCCCATTTGTTAGGGCTTAGACTATTTCTATATTTGGGGTTGCATCCCCGTACTCTAGTTTTTGGTACAATGACTTTCAGATTCTAAGGAGGGTTTTCCGCATTTGATTTTATTTATAGAGTTGATTTTATTTATGATTGAATGCTAGTTTACATTTTTGTACTGGTTTTAAGCTGTTAGGCTAGGCTAAGAGTTGGACTCTATTGGTTTAATCATCCGGGGGTTGGGTGGGTGCCACTCATGATGGTCTGGGTCATGACAATGATGGTATCAGAGCCCTAGGTTCGTTGATCTCATCGTACCAAAATAGGTCTAGTAGAGTCTTGCGAAATGGTGTGGAGATGTTCGTTCTTTTCTTTGAGAGGCTATAGGACTTTAGGAAACTATCTCATCTTTCTTCCATCGTACTATAACTTGATTCTAATTGGTATCTGGTGATACAAATTAGTATCTGACTCTTTCAGTCTTCTATCCGTAGATGGTTAACATAAGGAACAATGGAGCTAGACCGGTGGTCCCAACAGCAGGCTCGGTTGTCCGTGGTAGAGGCAGGTGAAAAACAAAGGATGAGGAAGAGCCACACCCTCCAGGGGTGGGGCTCAAGCTGCTGAAGGAGCGCGGAGGCAACCTCCCCACCTCAGGAACAGGTTGTCGAGGAAGTGGAAGTTGTTGGGGCACAGGCTAAGGTAGAGGCGGCACCGGTTGGAGGTGCAGGCCTTCCCTCGATGATGCCTGAAGCATTTTAGCAGGCTTGGAATTTCTTGAGTGGTATGGTTCAGGCTAGAGCTATACCTGCGGGCATTGCAAACCAGGCTCTGGGCACTCAGCCAGCAGATCCTACAGCTCCTAAGATGGATACAGCTTCAGGCACAGGTGACTTTTTCAGGCCAATGCTAGGCCCAATGATGACATGATATGAACATGAGATGCTGACCAAGTTTCTCAAGCTGAAACCTCCTACGTTTCAGGGTATGGACAAGGAAGATGCTTATGAGTTCATACTTGATTGTTATGAGAGGTTGCACAAACTGGGCATTGTGCAACAGTATGGGGTTGAGTTTGTTACATTTCAGCTGCAGGGTGATGCCAAGCAATGGTGGAGATCTCATGTGTAGTGTTGGTCATCTATTTTACCTTCTCTCACTTAGGAGCAGTTCCACTCTCTTTTCTTAGAGAAGTACGTACCCTGTACTTTGAGGGACCGGAAAAAGGATAAATTCTTGAATTTGGAGCAGGGTAGCATGTCAGTCTCTGCTTACGAGGCAAAGTTTCATACCTTGTCTCATTTTTCTACACAGTTGCTAGGTTCCGAGGAGGAGCGGGTTTGGTTGTTTATCAAAGGTTTGAATACTGAGCTTCAGGTATTATCTGTGCACATGACTTCTTCAGGGAAAGGCTTCAATGAGGTGGTGGATTATGTAAAGAAACTTGAGAGAGTTAGGCAGGCGGGGCAGGCGGGGCAGGCTAAGGTGTTAGCCAAGAAGCCCCGGAATGAGGGAAATTATGGTGGTTCATACTCCAGTAGTGAGAATCAGCAGGTATACTTAGCCCATCATATTCAGTCAGCTCTGCCAGCTTCTACAGGTGGTCCTTCAGTAGCTAATCAACTGTTTTCAGCTCCTAGGGGTCAGAGAGCTTCTTATTCATCTGCTAGCAGGTTTGTACTTAATCGTGGTTGTTTTCATTGTGGTGATCTGGGCCACTTTAAGAGGGAGTTCCCTCATAGACAGACCGGTAATCAGGTTCAGCAGAAGCCCAAGGTTGTGGTCCCGGCAGGTAGAGGTGGTCATGCTAGAGGTTGTCCACAAGGTTGGCGAGGTAACTTCCAGGGAGGTCGGAGAGATAGAGGGAATGATGGCGCAGGCAGGGACACGGCGCAACTGACTAGGGAGGTTGCCCGGATTGATGATCGGGCTCACTATTATGCATTTTCAGGGAGGACCGAGGCTGAGGCATCAGATGCGGTAATCACAGGTACCATTCTCGTCTGTGATAAAATGGCTTCGATATTACTTCACCAAGGTTCTAGATATTCTGATGTGTCTGTGAGTTTTTTGTTGGGTCTGGACATAGTATGTAATATCTTTGATTCCCCTATCCATGTTTCTATCCCGGTTAGATAGTCAGTTGTTGTGACTCATGTTTATCATAACTGTTTAGTTATTTTTGTGGGGCTACATACTTGGGTAGATTTAGTAATCCTGGATATGGTTGACTTTGACATTATTTTGGGCATGACTTGGTTATCCCTATATCATGCTGTGTTGAATTGTAACACCAAGACTGTGGCTCTAGAGATTCCGGGTAAGGAGAGGCTAGAGTGGGAAGGTATGTACAAGTCTAAGCCGACCAGAATTATATCATTCGTTCGGGCTAGGAAGCTAGTGGGGAGAGGGTGTTTAGCCTTTATGGCTCATCTCTGCGATGATAGTGTAGAGTCCCCCTCTATTAAGTTAGTTCCAGTTGTTTCAGAGTTTTGAGAGGTATTCCCAGCGGATTTGCCTGGTATGCCTCCGGACAGGGATATTGACTTTTGTATTGACTTGGAGCCGAGCACCTATTCAATTTCCATTCCTCCGTATTGTATGGTTCCGGAAGAGTTAAGGGGACTTAAGACCCAACTTCAGGAACTCCTAGATAAGGGATTTATCTGTCCCAGTGCTTCGCCTTGGGGTGCTCCAGTATTGTTTGTAAAGAAGAAGGATGGTAGTATGCGGATGTGCATATATTATAGGCAATTGAACAAGGTTACCATATGCAATAAGTACCCTCTACCTCGTATTGATGATCTATTTGACCAGTTACAAGGTGCATCAGTGTTTTCAAAAATTGACTTGAGGTTAGGGTATCACCGGTTGAAAATTAGGCCTGAGAATGTTCCTAAGACTGCTTTTCAGACTCGGTATGGGCATTACAAGTTCTTAGTGATGTCATTTGGTTTGACCAATGCGCTGGCGGCATTCATGAGTCTGATGAATAGGGTGTTTAAATCTTACTTGGATTCAATCGTCATCATTTTCATTGATGATATTTTGATCTACTCCAAGAGTAGGGAGGAGCATGCTAAACATCTCGGTATAGTGTTGGACATTTTGAGGCATCAAAAGCTTTATGTAAAGTTCACCAAGTGTGAGTTCTAGTTGACTTCAGTAGCATTCATGGGGCATGTAGTGTTAGAGAAGGGGGTGATGGTAGATCCCCAAAAGATAGAGGTCGTCAAAAGTTGGGGCCAGCCTAGCTCTGTGGCTGAGGTGAGGAGTTTTGGTTGGCTTGCAGGTTATTACCAGAGGTTTGTTAAGGATTTTGCTTCCATTGCTACTCACTTGACAAGGCTGACACAGAAAGATGTGCCATTTGTGTGGTTCGACAAGTGTGAGGAGAGCTTCTAAAATCTCAAAACACTTATGACCACGGCTTCTATTTTGTCCTTACCGATTGAATGTAAAGACTTTATTGTTTAGTGTGATGCTTCACATTCTAGTTTGGGTGCTGTGTTGATGCAGGATAGGAATGTGATAGCCTATGCTTGTAGGCAGTTGAAGGTGCATGAGAGAAATTATCCGACTCACGATTTAGAGTTGGCAGCGGTGGTCTTTGCTCTCAAAATTTGGAGACACTATCTCTATGGTGTCAAGTGTGAGGTGTTCACTGATCATCAGAGTTTGCAACATGTTTTCACTCAGAAAGACTTGAATCTGAGGCATAGAAGGTGGATGGAGTTTTTGAAGGATTATGATGTGACCATTCAGTACCATCCGGGTAAGGCTAATGTGGTGGCAGACGCATTAAGCTGGAAGACAGTTAGCATGGGCAATTTGGCTTGTTTGGGGGTGTCCAAAGGACTACTAGCAAGGGAAATTCAGGCATTGGAGTCCAAGTTCATGCACTTGGGTATTTCAGAACAAGGTGGGATTTTGGCCGGTATTGAGGTCAAATCCACATTCATAGAGGAGATAAAGGCCAGACAATTTTAGGATTCACAGTTGAGTAGGCTTTGGAGCAAGACAATATTTGGAGAGTCCGGGGATGCCACGTTGGACTCTGGCGGTGTGTTAAATTTTTGAGGAAGGATATGTGTTAGTACAAGGAACACATATCTTTGTACAACCTGAGGATGGAAGGTTAGTACAACCTTGTACAACGGAACACATATCCATCAGTCTAACACAAGGATATGTGTTCCTTGTACAATGGATATGTGTTAAATTTTAGTACAACCTTCCATCTTCAGACTGATGGTCAGTCGGAGAGGACGTTTCAGGTATTGGAGGATATGCTGAGAGCATGTGTGATTGACTTCGGGGGTCGTTGAGACCAGTTTCTACCATTGTGTGAGTTCTCATATAACAATAGCTACCACTCTAGTATCGAAATGGTACTGTTCGAGGCTCTGTATGGGAGGATTTATAGGTCACCAATTGGGTAGTTTGAGTAAGGCGATGTAAAGCCTTTGGGCGTAGACTTGGTAAGGGAAGCACAAGAAAAGGTAAGAGGTATTCAAACCAAGTTACTAGGTGCCTAAAACAGGCAGAAGGAATATGCGGATCGCAAGGTCTGGGACATAAAATTTCAGGTTGGTGAACAGGTATTGAAAGTGTCACCAATAAAGAGAGTTATGCATTTTGATAAGAGGGGCAAGCTTAGCCCCCGGTTCATCGGACTATTTGAAGTTCTTGAGATCGTAGGGCCCGTCGCTTACAAATTGGCACTACCGCCCAGTCTGTCTGTTGTCCATCTGGTGTTTCATGTATCCATGCTAAAGCGATACCATGGGGATGGGGACTACATCATCAAGTGAGATGAGGTGTTACTTGATAAGGATCTTTGCTATAAAGAGGAGATGGTTTTGATTCTTGATCGGGATGTCTAAAAATTGAGGAAAAAAGTGATCAATATGGTAAAGGTTCAATGGAAGCATCATCCAATTAAGGAAGCCACTTGGAAAACTGATAGGGGCATGCGGGATAAGTACCCTAACTTATTTGAGGATATAGTTACTACTCTTTATATTTTTGGGTTTGATCATTCGGGGATGAACGATGGGTAAATTGGTATCTGTTGTAACGACCGGGTCCGTTGTTATGGGTAAATCATTTGTGCCAATTTTTAGAGTTAGAAACTCTGGGTTTGGGAGTTTGAAATTCTAGGCTAGGCTAGTCTCAGTCGGTTTTGGAGCGAGGTATAGTCTAGGGAAATTCAGGTGAGGATTGGGTTTGATGTCTTGATTTGAGCTAGTTATTCTTGTAGCTAACACATAAAGGAGTCCAAGGGACTTTTTGGAATTGAATTCAGGTAAGTAGAACTCTCAAAATCGAGGTTGACGTGAAGGAGTTGTTCCGAGATATCAGGAAAATACCTGTGTTGTAAAATAAACTAGTTTTGGAGATTTTATTACTTTCTTTCCCATGTCAACTGCTACAGCGGTTGACACTCTGCCATAGTGACCTCCACTGTAGCGGAAAGATTACCGCTATAGCGAAAGTCAACATCGATCAGCCTCCGCCATAGCGGACAACTCTACTACGGTGATACCGCTATAGCAGAGCGGACTGATATAGCCGAGCATCATGGGATTTAATGCAGAAATTTCCCCAAAATAGTTCAGTTTTTCTTGGAACATTCTGGGAGAAGAAGGGGGCGATTTTGGGCGATTTCTACCGGTTTTCCATTGTTTTTCGTCCTAAAGGTAAGGATTCTACTCCCCAAACTACGTGGTATCTTTCCTATGCTATAGAATTACTAGGGGTGGACTTGGGGAAAGGTTTGGGATGACCTAGGAATGGTAGAATCCGGGGAAAAGGGGGCTTCTAGGGTGCTAGTGTTCTTGGGTGTTATTTATAGTTAATGGGTATTGATCACCAAGCTTTAATTCTCTAAACGTATCGGTATAAATGATAATCTTAGGTGAATTAATAGCGAGAAAGCCTGGGAAGGGTTTGAATGATCATGGTTTGGCCTGGGGATTAGGATTTTTGTATAATCGGGGAAATTTAGGCCAGTTAATTAACTATAGTGTTATGTGTTTATTTCTAGACCAAGAACAAGCAAGGGATCCTGAAAAAGGGAAAGCTCCGGCACTGTAGAGCTTGATTATTTGAGGTAGGTGATGGTTATTGATTCCTGTATGCATTGTGTGTTTATGTACACATGTATAAGTAATTGTGTGGTATGCATTGCTTAGGAAATGGTTAAGAATGTCCAAATCATGTTTTCAGTCTTGTGAAATGAACTAGGTGTGTTGCTTGTTGGTTTACAAGTGTGATTATTCATTGTTTGTGACTGTGGATTTCTGTGACATTCGGTTGGCTCAGGTACCACGCCTGGTACGGAATTTACTAACGGTTGGCTCGGGTACCACGCCTGGTATGAGATATACTAACAGTTGGCTCGGGTACCATGCCTGGTATGGGATAATACTAACGGTTAGCTCGGGTACCACATATGGTATGGGTTTTAATTTATTGTAATGTTGCATCTTTATTAATGGTTCCCTAAGTGGACATGGTTGTGTTTATGAATTGTGGTTGTGTATTTTTGTCCTTGAAAGGTCGGGTTGTTACATTGCTTTATGAGTTGGTCTTGGTGTAGACCGGGTTGTTTATCTGACACTTAGATGTTTTCAAGAGGGGATCCAGGGTGGGTCGGGGATATGTAACAGGATATGACTGTTGTTGTAGTGTATTATTGATCATAACTGTGAAGTGGTTTATATGTGGAACAAGTTAGGTAGAGACTTGTAGTCTAGGATTACCTGTTGACTTGCCTATGTGTTTTCTGTACTCTTACTTGATTTTTGTACTACTCATACATTATATATTTGGAATTGGCTGATGATCCTACCAGTACACGGTGGTTTTGTATTGATACTGCACTTGCTTGTCTTTTTGTGAGTACAGGAAATCTTCCAGCGGTTGACGCACGACCTCACTTGTAGGCCTGACTTTCCGAGATATCAAGGGTGAGCTATTCGACCGAGCTGCCTTGGTGTCCATCTAGTTGAGTTGTAGCCCATTTTTTTGGCTTATACTATTTCTATATTTGGAGTTGCATCCCCGTACTCTAGTTTTTGGTAGATGTTTTTGGTATGATGACTTTCACATTCTAGGGAGGGATTTCCGCAGTTGGTTTTATTTATAGAGTTGATTTTATTTATGATCGAATGCTAGTTTACATTTCTATACTGGTTTTAATTTTTTAGGCTAGGCTGAGAGTTAGACTCTATTGGTTCGCTCATCCGGGGGTTGGGTGGGTGCCACTCATGATGGTCTAGGTCGTGACAAGGATAATGATACAACCTTATAATTCTCACCTCGAGAGAACATTCACTCTCTTTTGCAGGATTGCATATGCAAAAAATATATTTGTCGAGACTTGAGGCTACCCACTGGATGTAACACGGGACCTGATACCACAAGTGATCCCAAGCTAACCCTTGGCTTTAGCAAGACCTAAACATAACATAGACATTCATAGTGGAAGCATAAATTGATGTAATAAGAAAACTAACTCATCATAGAGATAAAGGTCTAAAAGTATCACAATCTGAAACAACAAATACAGACTGTCTAGCTATGTCTGAAAGGCCTCTAAAATTGATAGAATTAGTTGTTGGGACAAGACACCAGCTAACTCTAAGTACTGAATGAAAGACATCAAAGCTAACTAAGAATCATAACTAGCCCTTGAATGATGAGGACTCACCAACTCTGAGTGAAAATCCTGCTGGGTCTAGCCACGAGTCTAGAGAGAACGCCTGAATCTACATTATGATAAGGTGTAGCACAAAGAGCTATGTGATCAGTACTATGAAATGTAATAAGTATGTGAGATATGCATAATTCATGATAAAACATTCTTAAAATAATACTTAAAGCTGAAATCATGAAATAATAGTAAAATCTGTAATGTAATGACTCAATGCAATATCATAAGTTGAAAACATGTTTATAATTGTGACTCATAAGTAGTAAATCTGAGTCTTAAAAGCAAAGAGTCAAATACATTTAAAATTTTAAAACCATTTCTATGGGAGATTCTCGTAATCAACATAGACCATGTTAGCTACATTGAATCCAACTTTTGTACCCTAGTTGGAAGAGCTGTATGTACCTTGCTGAGGTACAAACAATGTTCAGAGTGGAAACACTATCGTGTGCCTATTAGGCTAAATAACCTATGCTGGCAACATAGTTCTGGGACTTTAGGGTACACTAAACACTAGTACAACTCGGTGCTATAAACTACTCCCAAAACATACATAAGCTTATACATATACTGTAACATATCTGGATGCTAAAATTGTTCGTAAAACATATGGACATATCTAGATGTCATGCTACTTGTAAATTCATAAGTCTTGAAAATATAGCATAACCCTAGTTCAAAACATACTTTTTACTGAAATCCATAACTTTAAGAACTAGACATGGGAATTTCATAAACACTTGAGGTCATGTTGTCTAAACATGCCAATTTACTTGAAAACATGTAATAGGGTAAAATCATGCTAAAATCATTCTCAATTCATGGGATTTTAGAAATACTTGGAGAATTTCATAGAAAATCATGCATAGAGGATTAGAGTATATTCCAATACAAGTAAATCAATTTCACAGAAAAAATTATAATTGGGTAAGAAACCTAATTTCTCAATTTCATAAACTTAGAGTAAAATCATAGGTTTTGGCTATAAGGGTGAAAGAAAACCCTTATTTAATACCCACATACCTAAACCCAAAGCTTTCTTAGCAAGAATCTGAAGATGGAGACTTGGAGAAGGAACCCTAGGCCTTGGAGCTTGAGAGAAGAATCCCTTTTTTTCCTTTGAAACTTTATTTGAGAGAATGAATGAAAATCTAACTAAGTGGAAATAAAAC
This sequence comes from Jaltomata sinuosa, assembly GCA_003996215.1. NCBI lineage: Eukaryota > Viridiplantae > Streptophyta > Magnoliopsida > Solanales > Solanaceae > Jaltomata > Jaltomata sinuosa. The sequence continues at coordinate 4,019 of QJPP01003107.1, read as the reverse complement.
TCCTTTAATTTGGCCTAAAATGACTTAATTTTGGAGTTAAAAAAGTAGGGAATTACAAAAATACCCTTAGGAAATAAGCTTGAAAAACTGCTAAATTTACTCAGCTCAAGTTTCCAAGGGCCCTAACCATGACCCGCAGACTGAACCATGACTCATGGTTGGTGGTCGTGGTTTCCTGGATATTTTGCATGCTTGCGAGTATGTTTTCCATGGATGGGGTTCACGACCCGTGGAACCTTCTATGGTTCGTAGAACCCTTCCGTGGTTACTGGGGAAATTAATGACCCTCAGGTCTGTTTCCATGAGGGTTAATCATGGACAATGGTATGATCCACGACCTGTGAAACCTTGTCATGGTTTCAAACCCGAAGGAAGGGTCTACAGGACTATTTTCACAGCTCGTCGTTATATCTACGGCCCGTGGACTTAGTTCATAGATCTTGAAAGTTGCAAAAATTTCAAATATTCTAAGTTTAAGTGCTTGTTCGAATTCTGGGGTGTTACAATATCTCCCTCTTGGGATCATTCATCTTCAAATGAAGACTGAAACAAGCCGAGTTTTGAGAGAAAGAGCTGCATTCCCAACCAACTGAATATAAAAACTGAAGTACTGGCACAACGACTGAGATTTAACTGAAACATGACTGAACTGAACTTGTAAAACATGAATGCATGCTAGGAACATAAGAATGGATGATGGAATAGAACTGAATGGACATATTAAGGAGGAAACAATTACATCAAGGTGAAACTGGATCAGAAGGAAAAAGATGAGGGTATCTTGGCCATCATAGTTGCTTCTGCTTTCCAAGTAGCTCCCTTAACTGACTAGTTCCTTCAAAAGACTTTCACTGAAGCGACTTCCTTGTTCGTCAACCTTTGAACCTGATGATCAAGAATCTCAACTGAAACCTCTTCATAGGTGAGGCTATCCTTCACACCCATATTCTCTAATGGAACAACTGATGCCGTATCACAAACACACCTCTTCAACAATGAAACATACAAGACTAGATGAACCGCTGGTAACTGGACTGGCAACTCTAACTCATATGCCACATTACAAACTCTCCCCAGAATCCTGTAGGGACCCATATATCAGGGACTAAGCTTAACTTTCTTACCAAATCTCATCACACCCTTCATGGGTGAAACCTTCAAAAATACCCAATCATCAACCTCAAACTCTAAGTCTCTTCTCCTCACATCTGCATAGGATTTATGTCGACTCTGAGAAATCTTTAACCTGTCTCTTATGAGCTGAACTTTTTCCATAGTCTCATGGAATGAATGTGGTCCTATAAATGCTAATTCACCTACCTCAAACCAACCTATAAGTGATCTACACCTCTACCCATAGAGTGCCTCATATGCAGCCATCTGAATACTAGAAACTTGTTATTGTAGGCAAACTCTTTAAGAGGTAATTGATCATCCCAATTACCATTAAAGTCAATCACACAATCCCTCAACATATCCTCTAAAGTATGGATGCTACGCTCTGCCTGACCATTTGTTTGCAGATGAAAAGTTTTACTGAGATTCACTTGAGTACTAAGACCCTTCTGAAATAAGCTCTAAAACTGCGATGTAAACTAAGTACACCTATCTTAGATGATAGACAAAGAAACCCAATAAAACCTGACTATCTCACAGATATAGAGTCTGGCATAATCCGCTGCTAAATAAGTAGTCTTGACAGCTAAAAAGTGGGCTGACTTAGTCATCCTGTCTATTATCACCCAAATAGAGTCATGCTATCGGCAAGTACGCGACAAGCCTGTAATGAAATCCATATTGATCACTTCGCACTTCCAAGTAGAAAGGTTAATATCCTGAGTCATACCACCCGGTCGCTAATGTTCCACCTTCACTTGCTGACAGTTGTGACACTTAGCCATAAAATTTGCAATGTCCCTCTTCATCAAATTCCACCAATAGACTTCCCATAGTTCATGTATCTTGGTGGCACCGGGGTGAATAGAATACCTGGAGCTATGATCCTTTGTCAAAATACTTTGTCTCAACCCATCCACATCTGGAACACATAACTAACCCTGATAGCAAAGCGCACTATCTCCCCCTTAGGAGAAAACCTCTACCATATGTTGATGGACTGCACCCTTGAACTGATGCAAAGTAGGATCACTGTCTTGTTTCTCCTTCATCTCAACTACTAAGGAATATTCTGACCTATTTTGAACTATCACACCACTATCCGCTGAATCTGTAAGGAGGACCCCTAACCGAGCGATCTTATGAACATCCTTAGCTAATTCTTTCTTCCTTCTTCAACCTGTGACACACTACCTATGGACAACCTACTAAGCACATCAGCCACTATATTAGCCTTACCCCTGATGATAAAGCACACTCATGTCATAGTCCTTAAGAAGCTCAAGCCACCTTCTCCGATGAAAATTCAACTCCTTCTGAGTGAACACATATTGGAGGCTCTTATGGTCAATAAACACATCCACATGAACACCATATCAGTAGTGTTTCCAAATCTTCAAAGCAAAAACTACAGATGCTATCTCAAGATCATGAGTCGAGTAATTCTTCTTATGAATCATAAGTTGTCTGGAAGCATAAGCAATCAGCTTACTAGGTTGCATCAGAATACAACCCAAACCAACTCTAGATGCATCACAATACACCACAAAACTATCTAAACCCTTTAGTAGGTCCAAAACTTGAGTTGTGGTCAACCTATTCTTCAAGGTTTATAGCACGTAGTGTGATAAGGTACGCTTACAATCGATAAATGACTTGTAGCCATGGTTCTCCATGTTGGCTATTTGAGTAGATTACTACATCCTTGCTAGATCTCTTTTCCTTCATTAGAGACCGAGCTCTAGATGTGTCTTGGACTTGCTTATAGGTCGTATAAAGTATATGCCTGCTTGTGTTTCTTTGGGCTATGTCACTTGTCAGTTTGCCTCATATGAAATAGCATTGGCTACTAAAGATCATAGAATCTTTGGATAGTATATTTTAGACAAGTTATTTATAACTGTAGTGGTTGATTGTGTTGGCTGCCAGAGTAGGTAAATTTATCCCTTTTTGGGACTCTTACTCTATAGATAGCTACCTCATGTTGGACACGACTTAAATTACTTGTATAGTCTCTTGTAGCTTATCTTGTGGCTTTACTATTTGCTTGTGAGGCTACGTATGGCTGCCTTTGGGGATATATGAATTAGTGTGATTACCTTGCATGAGCTCTAAGGTTTAGTGTATGTATGACCCTTGGGGGAAGGGATTTGTGTAAGTTGAACTCTTATCATGCAGTTCCTTAGGTCTAGTTAAGAATGATGTTTGAGGCATAGACGATGCTCAGCACGTAAGAAATGGATTTGATTATAGCTACTATAGATTTCAAGTCTAGTGTGACACCGTAGAGTCTTTCATAGAAATTCCGAATTTGCGTTATACCACTATAAGTCAACGAAAAAGGTGTGGTAGGGCTAGTCCCTTATTTTGACAAGTTTTCGTAAAGCTTATAGAACAACAAAGCTAGTTGTTACGGCCGAATAACTCTTAGCCTTGTTTGATTTTGTTGGCTGCTTGACTTGATATAATCACCCCTCATGGGGATTCATATTCCATTGATAGTGACCCTGAGCCTAGATATGACTTAGAGATTATTCATATAGGTCATTTATAACTATTTGCTTATCTTTGGGCCATTTGATTATTGTTGTTGCTCTCGGAGCTATTATAGTTAGTTGTGGACATAGGATTAGTGCCTTAGGGGCTATGTGCATGTTGCCTATGGGGCTATTGAGATGATTTGAAACCTATGGTCTATTCCGACTGCCTACGGGGATATAGTAAAGCCTATGAGCTATTTTTATTGCCTAAGGGGATATAATGAAGCCTATTCATTCATGGGCTATTATATTTGCCAAAATGGGCTATATTGAGGTGTACGTGCCAAAGAGTTGCCTTTGGGGATAATATGATGCCAATTGGGCTATTATGGTTACCTACGGGGTTATATTAAGGCATGTTCA